>JAKUCM010002105.1:0-286746 GCA_023374145.1 Lepidium sativum
CAAAATAGAGGATATGTGGATAAAATTTTGATGAGATTCAATCATTAACAAATATACAATGGAATCGATTATATAATGGTGGTTGAATATAAGTTAAGTTCTCAAAGACAAACCTTCGTCAGGATGAGTAGTGGCTCCTGTTCGATGCTGGGCTAGAACCACGTAAACTGAAGTGAAACTACACGATAAGAACCATATATTTACGAGTACAAACAGAAAAAGAGAAATATGTAGCTTGCACATAATCAGATGTCTAGAAAAACTAGACAGATGTGGTTTCAACTTTTCTTTTGAAGGTTTTAAGTTTACACACTAGTCACTAAACAATGGTTGTTTTATAAAGAGAAACGAGTCATAATCACTCTTAACTGCCACCACATAAATCAATTTCATACTTTTTGACTATTCAATTTTTTTGTTTGATAAGTTGTATTACCTAATGGAAGACTATAAACAAACTTTTCATTGCTAGGAAGTTGCCTCTACCAATTATTATCTGTATTGACTACAAAAAAGACTCTAAAGATATAGAATGAAGGAAATGAAAAATGCCTATAACTTTTAGTTATAACTTATTTGAAACATAAAAGAAATGACAAAATGACTCAAGGAGACATAGTCAAGTGATGATGATGTTTTTGTAGTGGCCCATATGAAAACTTATCTTACTATAAGCAAACTTTGACTTGGGACTTAAGAAAAAAAAAGGAGAATTTTATTTGTCTAAATAAAATTTTAAAGCCTTTGATTTGATTTCTTTGGTTTTTAAAATCCTCTTTTAACCCTCTTGAGTGCATATATGATATACATTCAAGTTAAAAGTTAGTTCCTCAAAAAAATATCAAGAAATTGATGTCTTTCCACTTCACGTCAACTGTCAAGACTCGTTTCATCGTATGGTAGGCTAGGTCGGGTTAGGTATCTACTTTCACATGGGTGAGGCAGATTGTAACCGTTACCATATGATTATGAGATTGGTTTACTTGACTGAGCTATCAAGACCGTCTTGAGCTTTGAGACATCAGAATGATTTTGGCTTATGAGATGTCAAATCACGACCGAGAGTTATATATGTGATATAACTAGCAAATAAGTTGCTTACCTAAATAACTAAGGTCTCGGCGATGAGCTCAACTCACTCAGATTTTTCTGAAATATGGATCTCGGGATCATTGTATTCAATCGAGGAACTATAGATTGAGCACAATGTGAGTTTTCTTAAATATGTTAAGATTTCTTTGCACTTAGACCATCATAACTAAAACTCCTTACCTCTCTTAATTTCAGCTATGTCAAATAACAACAACCATAACCATAACTCATTCTCCCTTCGATCTGTCCTAGAGAAGGACAAGTTGAATGGGAAGAATTTCCTGAGTTGGTACTGTAACCTATGAATTTTTCTTAGGCAAAAGAAGAAAGACTATGTTTTGGAACAAGTCTTGCCTCCTAGACCGGCTGTCAATGCCATAGTTGCAGTTAGGAATGCTTGGGATAAGCATTCCAATGATGTGATAAATGTGCAATGCTTGATGCTTGCGACCATAACTTCGGAACTGCAGGTGCAGTACGAGAATATGGTGTCACCAAATCGAGATCGTGACTGGCCTTAAGGAAATGTTTCAGGAACAGGCACGGCATGAGAGATACCAAACGGTGAAATCTCTCATCGAATGCAAATTATCGAAGGATGGTTCGGTGAGTAGTCATGTCATGAAAATGATGGGTTATATTGATAATCTGGCTAAACTAGACTATCCCCTTAGCCAAGAGTTGGCTACGGACATCATACTTTAGTCGCTGCCGTCTTGTTATCATCAGTTCGTATTAAACTATAATATGAACTGCATGATGAAGACTTTGACTGAGCTGAATGGAATGCTCAAGACAGCAGAGCTGAATATCAAGAAAGGCGCCCCGCCTGTACTCTTAGTGCAAGGGAGAAAATCGTTTAAGAAACGTGGGAAGGACAAAGGTAAGGGAAAGGCTAAAGCTGACCCGTTTGTGAACCAGGAGCCAGCCACTTCCATACCCAGAACCAGGTCCGGCCCATCTAAAACATACGTTTGCAATTACCGTAACGAGCAAGGACATTACAATCAAATAAGGAATTTATAAGGAATTTATCAATACTAACCACGAATTCGAAACTTTTTACAATCAAATTTCATATAGGAGTAGGAAAAACTTTTGGATCTCAAATCTAGAAAAAAACACAATTACAGGTTTCACAATAGATAGATATTACTGACTTGAAACTAAAATATTAACATTAAATATTAGAAAGTTATATATATATATTCAAATAACTAAAAATTATAAAATTCGAAAAAGAAAAATAAATACGAATTCTTATAGCTTAGAGTAACATTAGTTGATTTTCATTTGCATCTTTCGCACCAAAAAACGTTTTTGTTGTTTCCTTTAGATTTGTCTTCATCCTTTTTCTTGGGCACAATGTATACACTTTTATTGCATTGTTGATAACTAAAGTAATACCAAGACCAATCAATTTCGATTGTAGTAACCTTGCATGTGATATTACGTTGACCTATCTATCAAACTGACAAATTCGAAAAAATAAATATTAGGATTAGTTAAATCAGTGGGAAAATTATAAAATATCGTGAACAAAAATCAAATAACCTCTATGATCTCAAGCATGTCTTGAACAGTTTTGGATTCAATAAAAACTAATGAATATTTACCTTAATGTAGGAACACAACATGATTTTGAATGTCATTAGCATCGTCGGACAAACTGTATAAAATAAATCAACTTTGTATACAATTAAAACATCATACAAAAATAAATCATAGTACTATATTACAAAGAAAATCGTAATTCTTGAGATCATAATTTGTACTTGTTGACAAAATCTTGGACAACTTGAAATTGAGAATTTATCAAAACATGAAATGTGTCTTTAGCACTCACAACTTGTCCTTCTTCTAGGATATAAATAAATATAGTTCTTAGTTTGTGTTGAGTAAAAACATAAAGATAAGTGTAAATAATTAGATTAACAAAAATTCATAGCTCGATAAATATTACTTTTTGCAAATCTAATCAAGCATGTAACTAGTTTACCATCTGAATGTTAAAAAGCATCAAAAAAGTGATTGAGCAAACTTTCTCCATACTGTACACGGTGTACGTGTATCGCTAACAATCAAATTTACAAATACATATGGTGTACGTGTATCGCTAAAAATCAAATTTACAAATACATTATAATAAAATTTCACTAAAAGTAAATTATTAGTCAACGAAGAGCATACCTTGCATCCTATAGATGGAATTGAATCTTTGATGTTAGTTTATTATTGACCATGAGAGACCTCTCGCCAACGTTAACAACTTGGCTGAATACACCTATTAAATAAATAAATATAATAATATAGAGAAGCAAAAAATTAATACAAAAATTATGAAACCATTCAATTATTTAATTTTACCTATAAGATAGTCTGCATTAAAACGCTCTTGAACAATGTCAACAAAAATAGTGAGTCGCAAGTATATGTTATCAGATTTTGAAGATACTTTGACAATAATACTTACTTCATTAATCTTATGTTTGTAAAAATGATATGTAGTTTTGTACTTTCCTCCCCATTTGACTAGATTGAAATTCTCTATAAACCAATTACCTTCATGCACGTAATAAGAGAATTTCCGAACCTGCTCCTTTTTTATCGTACAATTAATAAGAGATCTTTGTACAATTGTGCAGAATTATTTAGTTTCAAAACATTAAGATAGTTAAATATCAAGTATGAAATATAATGAAAAGAAAAAATGTACCGTTTCATCTGATAGGATCATGTCAATGTCATTATCAACATATGCACCAAAAGGTTTCCATGCACAGAGAACTTTGACACAATTCTCCATTGAGTCTTGACCGATCTGACCTCTGCGACTGGACTAAAAGAAACCATTGAATTTTGTTAGTCAAGTTCTCTGTGATTAGGAAAAATTAACAACAAAGAAAAGTGATTTTAGGTTAAAGACTTATGGACTATATATAGAGTATGATTACGGTTAATATTAGGGTTTTGTAGATATGTTTGCTATAAAATATTTGAACATATCATAACAACAGAATCCAGTTTTAAAAATTAAAAATGGGAAATTTATATTTCTCGTAGGTACAATAAGGAAACAAAGTCGTTAGATACGAAAGTTAATTCGACTATCCCTCTAAATATCACATAAACTGTTCAGAAATTGTAGATACGATATATCTAAACGAATATTTGAATTTATCAAAACTACAGTATCGAGTTTTCAAAATCAAATACAGAAGATTTACATTTGTTATGGGTATAATAAAAGAAGAAACTCGTTAACTGAGATAGATTATCCATCGATATATTGGATAAGTCCAATTAGAATTTGGATATCCACTTATTATTTGGGTTAAAAGTATTAGAAGACATAACACCATTAATGAATTTTATTCTATTAGAATTTGGATTATCCACTAATGAGATAAAATTTGTTAAAAGACAAAATTATTATTAATGAACTTGAATTAGGAAGAACAAAAATAGAGGTAGTCGATGTCATATTTACAAAATGGAAATGTTATTTTTGAGAAAAAAGTCCAAAAACCCCTAATTCATAGAGTAGATGTTTTTATTTCAATTAGCTCTACTTCTATTAATTTAAAAAATTTTAGTTAAAACAACATAATTCATACAAAATATAACCATGCTGCCTAGACCGAAAATAAAACATCCAATGAAGACAATTTAGATGCTTTGGAAATTTTGCATAAATTGTGGAAGTGCAATCCAGAAGCTTGGTACGAACCGAGAGTCTTCCTAATTCTATTACCGCAACGGTCATGTGAAGATATGAGGGGTTTTTATGGACATGGTATTGAATTTTGAAACGACTTCTTCAAAAATAGAGAAGATTTGAGAACTAAAAATCTCCCAAAATGAAAATGAAACTAAAACTAAACTGAACCTATGGAAAGTTAGTCTAAGAGAAAGTCTTAAACCTAGATGATATTTTAACAGATCCTCTAAAATCATAATACATGAGTTAAATAGGAGGAATTAGGTTTCGATACCTTTTGCAAATATCAGGCCAAGAGAGGAGTCTAACAAAGGGAGCAAGCTTTCATGGGCCCAAATTATTGGTGTCTGAAATTAGTGAATTTGGGCCTGTCCATTAACCGGTCTGATTCCTGAGCAAGTTTTCGTGGCAAACATTCATCATTTATGGACCAAGGCCCAAATATTTCACAACATGATTTTGAATGGCATCAGTGAACTCCATTGGGTTCACAAAAAAAAAAAAATATATATATATATATATATATATATATAAATAATAACAAAAAAAAACATAAAAAAAATAAAATGCATGGAACTAATCAGGGTCTGCCACGTGGTGGATCCGTCTATTGCAGGCGGCTCTGCAAGAGCCGGGTCCGCCACGTGGCGAACCCTGATTCAATTTTTTTTTTTTTTTTTCTGTTAAGAACTCCACCCTCTAAACCCTCAATGTGGGTGCTCTTAGCATCGTCGGACAAACTGTATAAAATAAATCAACTTTGTATACAATTAAAAAATCATACAAAAAAAAAAACCATAGTACTATATAACAAAGAAAATCGTAATACTTCGGATTATAATTTGTACCTCTTGACAAAATTTTGGACAACTTGAAGTTGAGAATTTATCAAAACATGAAATGTGTCATAAGCACTCACAACTTGTACTTCTTCTGGGATATAAATAAGTATAGTTCTTAGTTTGTGTTGAATAAAAACATAATGATAAGTGTAAATAATTAGATTAAGAAAAATTCATACCTCGATAACTATTAATTTTTGCAAATCTAATCAAGCATGTAACTAATTTACCATCTTAATGTTAAAAAGCATCAAAAATGACTAAACAAATTTTCCCCATAGTGTACACGGTGTACGAGTAACAATCAAATTTACAAATACATTATAAAATAATTTCACTAAAAGTAAATTATTAGTCAACGAAAATCATACCTTGCATCTCATAGATGGAATTGAATGTTTGATGTTGGTTTATTATTGACCATGAGAGACCTCTCGCCAACGTTAACAACTAGTCTGAGAACATATCAACTAGACCTAAAACATATCAATTAGTCTAGTCTATTAGCTTGCAACTCATCTCAAAAGTTTCCTTGTTGTCCATATGTTCTGATTTCTTCTGATATCGGTTTTCCTCATTTTACTCCTTTGTATGCATGACCAGTGCAAAATGGTAACAAGCAGTCGTATACTATAATATAAAAACATTTTTGTAATTTCTATAAAATATGTATAAAAATGAGCAAAAAAAACTATTACTCTTTATATGTAGTAGGGTGATTGTGTTGGAGCTGGAAATTAAAACGAAAAACAGCACAATACTTAAATTATGTGAAAATTTTACAAGTTGTGTAACATTTTTTATATATATGAATGTTAATTATACTATCATGGAACGAGGATTACATCATTAGGTAGACTATACAAATGCCCAGAAAAAGATAAAAAGCCCAAAAAAATCTAAAGGTCATCAGTGGTCATGTGCGAACAATGCTGAGAGGAAAAGCCCTTGCCATGTTTGTTGTAGCGGAGAGCAATTATAAGCAACTATCATCAATCATCTTTTGCAAATAATCCCGAATTTTTTATGTTTTTGTTCCAAGAAAAACTATTTTAGTAAAATGAATTAGTTAATATTCGAATTACCTAACAAAGTGCAATTTAAACCAAAGTTTACAAATAATTCAACGTGACCTGACTCAACAAAAAGTACAATAGTTATTTAGAAGAATCTCTCCGTGAATATATATTGTGTAATAAACTAGTTAGGTTATAACTTAAAGTAGCATGTGGTTGTTGATATAAAATGGAGCAAGTCACCTTCTCTATTCTACTAAACAACAAACTTGAAATGCAAGATTATGAATAAAGTTCAAAACCTAAAAGGGAGAATAGATAACACACCCAAACCCATTTCATCTACTTTGAACAACTCAATCATAAACTAGGTATATCTATATCTATATATTGGTAAGACATAGAATTCATCATCTTCATCACATTTAGCTGCATTCAATTTAAATTCCAGAAGGAATATATAAACCTGAATTTGTACTCTTCTTCATCTAAATTATCTCCTATGGATATCGAAAAATCGGCGACCAGAAGAGAAGAAGAAGAACCCATTGTTCAAAGGCCAAAGCTAGACAAGGGTAAAGGCAAAGCTCATGTATTTGCTCCTCCTATGAATTATAGTCGGATCATGGAAAAAGATAAGCAAGTAAAGGTTAAAAACGGTGGATGGAGAAGAGGTGTATCAGTAACCGATTTTATTCTTAGACTCATTGCAGCTATTGCAGCCATCACTGCTGCAGCAAAGATGGCGAGCACAGAACAAACTCTTCCTTTCTTCACTCAGTTCTTGCAGTTCCAAGCTGACTACTCTGATTTACCAACTTTATCGTAAGTTGTTTTCCAATGTTATATGACAAGAATATAGTAAACAACTATTTCAGTGAGATCATTTGAGGAGGTTTATACGCAAATATTAACAAATCGGTTATACACAAATCAATTAACTTATTGTGCATACACGCCAATATAGCAGTTTAGGATCAAATCTACATGCAACCTAGAGCTAGAAAAATAACTTTCGAGCATTTGTGGTTTACTAGATACTATGGAACATGAATTTCGGTTATATATATTAAAAATCAAAGTTGATTCATTAATTCTTTTTTTCTTCTTCTCAGATCTTTTGTGATAATAAACTCAATCGTCGGTGGCTATCTAACTCTCTCGTTGCCTTCTTCCATTGTCTGTATCATCCGTCCGCTCGCGGTTCTGCCTAGGCTATTGCTTACCTTGACTGATGTAGTAAGTTTTCTAAGAAAAATAAATATTAAGAATATAAATTAAAATGCCAAATGCAAAAATGAAGTTTCTCATTAGGTTTGCATTTAGCATTTACGATAACAATGAAAGTTACACTAATTATTAAAAAAAGTTATTGAAAGGCTTTAGTCACTTAGTTTCTAAAAGTGGTCTCTAGGCTTATACTAGACAGTCATTAATATATATACTATATAGTTGATTATGTAAATGCATCGATATCAATAAGTCAAAAACAAACTTTTTTTTATATATCAGTATTCGAAAAGTCAGGCTAGGCGGGCACTATTCAATTAGAATTTAGTGTAATTGGATGATTAGACGGTCGATGTACCGAAATGGTTAAAACGGTGGTTTAAGAGCATGATTAATGATGGAACCCCTAAGGTTTAGGCGGCCACATATATTATTTAAAAAAGAATTTGATAAAATGTATATCAGAAATAAAAATAATTGATTTTTTGTGAGTTTGACCTTGAAAGGAATTTGTTTAAAAAAATAAATAATTTTTGTTTTCTAATTATTAATTCTAAATCATTGAATCATTATTCTATTCCACATATAGTTAATTTATCATATCTAAAAATAATTTATTTAAAATCATCAGCACCGTTTAAAATTGTCTACGCCCCGACTAATCTTTCTAGATGCTAGACAAGACGTCACTAAAGACTTAAAGCCTACCATTTTTTGAGCACTGATATATAGACCACATATTACAATGAAATATGTTAACATTCAGTAGGCTGGGCTCAACAGTAGAAAACAAATTTTGGAGCCAGTTCGACATGAAAACTTGGTCCTGTGCAATTGTATATACTGCACATGCAAAGAACTGAAAATTAGACGATTGGTGTGGTTCAGGAAATGATGGGTCTCGTTACGATAGCGGCATCAGCTGCTTCAGCCATAATTTCATTGGCGCATAACGGGAATTCAAGCTCGAACTGGCTTCCGGTTTGCCAACAATTTGGTGATTTTTGCCAAGGAACGAGTGGCGCCATGGTGGCATCCTTTATCGCGGCCGGTCTTCTTAATGTCATCATTATTCTCTCTATATTTTCTCTGAAGAGATAGACCTAAATTTTGGATTTGTTATCTCAAGTAAATTTCTATGTGCTTTAATATTCAGTTAAATGGATTTCTAAAATTGTTGCTGTGTTTGTTTTTGGTTTTGTTGTTTGATTGTTATACTTGGGTTGTATTGTGGAAAAAATGTTCTAAATCAATCTTTTATTTACATAGTTTATTTTTCACTATGTAATTTTCGTTTAAAAGAAAAGAAAGTTCAATGTATAGTATTTTTCTTGTATTTTTATTATGGATACTTCATCATCACTAATGTTTTTTTATATTGTCAAATCGTAATTATAATGAGTAACGTTCACGCGGACTTCTCTACAGAAACTAAATCACAGTTGTGTGGAAAACAAGGGTTTTCACCTGGCTTCCTTTAGTTTTTGGATAACCTATTAATCCAAAACCAGCTAAAGAGAAAAATATCTACGACCTTATCTGGAGTTTCTAGTGTACGTTGAACCGGATTCACCCAAATTATAAGAAAAAAACTATAATTTGTGACAAGTTAATAAGGAGTTTCGTATTGAATTTTATTACGGAAAACAATTTGTCTGAAATGTTATACCAATTCAGATGGAAAAGAGATATGGTGATATTAATTGTTTTACTATAACGTACAAATCTAACTAACATCTACGTGCGTGATTTGATCACAGTATATAAGTAATTTAGACGATTCCACTAAGAACAACATCTCTTTAACACAAATCCAGAATGATAGTTTACATGTATGATGAATCTACCTGCAACAAATTAAATATTTCGTTTTAAGTCTTGTTAATGTGTTTGTACGCTATAACTCTTATTAGAATTTGTTTATATGCTTAATTATTATTGTATTTGGTGGATGATTTGGTTTGAATGATTGAGTTTGAATATTCATTGTCTTTCAATCCCTGATGTTTGCTTGCTTTTTTTTAATTAAATTTTCCCTATTAACGTTATCTCTACCTAACTCTCCAAGTGCTGTCCGTTTCTAAAGAACCATATCATGATTTAGCTTAACTACTACTATTTACGAGCTTTTCACCAAACAACAACACAATAAAGGATCCAAACATAAGCATGGATTATATATATATATATATATATTTACGAGCTTTTCACAAAACAACAACACAATAAAGGATCCAAACATAAGCATGGATATATATATATATATATATATATATATGTTTTCATTATCATTCTTGTCTCTAAAAGTTTCAGACAAGATTGTGGGCTGCGTCGTTTACCTTGCTATTACAAGAGGATTAGCTGAAATTGTAGTTCAACCTCTTGATGAATTGCTCCGCTAAACATGCGTTTGTACCGTTGTACGGTAACCAAATTGTACAAACAGTAGTGATAAAGAATAACCACCGTTTGCATTTTTCTTTTATTACTCAGTCAGTGATGACAAATAGCAACTTCCTCCACTAAGCATACATTTATTACATAGCCAATTATGTAGAATAACCAAATCGGGTACTATCTTTAACCGTTTACATTTATTTAGGTGTTTTCATTAATTGAGTAGATATGTAATAAATGGTGTGATTAGAATTTCGAATTGCATGTTAGCGTGTACTGTTCTACTTAAAATGAAACATCATAGTACTTATCTGTTCTTTTATTCTAGCTTCTACAATTATGTGTGATTCGTTACCAATATTTATTACATGCTTCTATTATCGTCACCAGCTACGCTTACCTTTCTTATGTTTACGATATCTTTTGGTTACGATTTTGTTGGAGGTACGTTCCTGGCCCATTACAAATCCATTAAGATAAGCTCATTATTTTCATGACTTGGCCTATGCCTCATTTCCTTATTCCGGCCCATCCAATTTATTAACGAGCCATTTGAAAAGGATTACAACTAAGTGGCAGCACCGACTTAGTAAAACAAGCTGCCAACGTGTGAAGGTCGAAAACCCTTACCAATATTCTCCTATAAAAGATGCATTGATCATCAAAGAGAAGGCAAAACGATCAAAGCTCAGACCTAGACATCAAACCGAGCACAAAACTTATGCTAAGTTTATAAAGTTAACCAGATCTTCCTCGGCATATTTTTAATCATCTAAATCACTTAATAAACAAATTTTTTGACATTCGCTCTTTATTAAACTTCTATACTAAATCAAGTACAAACAATCGGCTGAGACCTTTCTCATACATTACTCAGTGTTCATCCAGAGAAACGCCTCGATAACTGACCTCTTATCCATAGTATAAGGACAAAAGGAATCACTTTGTTCTTTCCTCGGACGATTTTGTGAGTGGCACCACAGATCACTATTACAGATGACGCCGAAACCGACATGCTACGTGAAGCCTTCTATGATGACTCGGAGCTAATAGCCGATTTTAGGTTGTGCCAACCCTTATCTTTAGAGGATGCCTTGCATTGAGGCGCCATGTTCGTAGAAGTAGAAGAGGATAGGGGCGCCAAATTAAAGAGGTATAACAGCCGGTCCCCAACGATTAAGGAAGTAGGTAAAGAAATAATGCGCGAAGAGTACCACGAGTCACGTCAACACTACAACGGAGGGTATAAAAGTAACAAAGGTAAGCAAGCTTCCACTTACGTGCTTGACTCTACCAAGAATAGGTCACAATTCACCTGGGTCCCAGCCAACAAATGGTAAACGCTTCAATATTTGGTACTTGCTACATGTACGCACCTCGTTATATGTAACTGTTACTGTTACCTGCTAAGTCCTCGAGTTCATCGGGTTCCACTCATATTGTTAGCGGTTCAACGTTTTCACCTTTTCTTGTCTTGTTAAACAATTTTATGATAGAGAGGGTTAGGTTAATATACAAAAATTAAGTTCTCTATAATTTACTTTAGCTGCTACAAACTTTTTGATACACTATTAGAGAAGGTAAACGCTACACTATTTGGTACTTGGTACATGTACACACCTCGTTATACGTAACTGTTCCCATTACCCGCTAACCCCTCGAGTTCATTTCAGTGCATCTGTTATCGCTTTTAGAGTCGGCAGCTTTTGGTATGTATTCATACCTCGCCCAGTGGATCGTGACATGCATCAATCAGCTGAGTTGGGAGATTGCCTTGCACCATTCTGCACGCATACAAGCATTTATTATGTTAGATGTAATGGAACACAAATACACTGTATCGTAAATATATTTCAATACAAATAAACTGCATTTATTTTGTTCTCAGATATCTATCACAATAATTCTAACTACATCATACCTGCTTTTTTTTCCGCTAAGATTCTCACTCTGGCAATTCTCAAATCAGTTACATTCCACATCTTTTTATTTCACCATTGACTCAACACAACACTAAATATTTCTATGTCATGTCCACACTATGTTAGCAGGCAACTTGATCTTTTCGTACTCTCCATTTTTCCTTCTATGAACAACCACTTTATAAGATGCTCACTCTTGTAATGCCATATTCAATTAAATTGCACCCTATCCTCAACTTACTAGAGACAAATGTAAAGTGCTCACAGATCGGCTACATGTTAGCAACTCCTACTCCCACTAACTTACCATCTAACAAAACACATTTTCATTCCGTAAATTACACCTTCTTTTTTTCAGCTGAGATGCTCATACATGTAACGCTAAAATCAATTACACTCATCTCCCTCTCATTGCATCCATGACTCAACACCCTACAAACAATTCCAAGTTTCTCTCACACGTGTTATCCGGTAAAGGGTGCACAATTAATTTCTATGATAGCTACAATTTTAAAATCAAGGTCAAGTGTGAAGCAAGACACGTTGAGTGTCAAACAAAGAAGAAGCGACAAGCAAGAATCTGTGGTCGTACAGCCCGATGATGCGTTCCATATGAACAAAATGGTGCGATATGTACCTGAGCAATCCGATCCGATCATATATGATCTGATGGTTTTGTAGCCGTTGGATCGTTAAAGCTGTTAGGCAAAGGATCACATGTGTAGATAAGAGGAGAGAGCTGTTTTCCTCTTTGATCATTCTTGACAAGTTGACAAGTTGTGTAATACTCTTTTGTAAATCTTGTAATGCCCTCGTAGTAGCTCCTTGTATATATACAACAAAGTGTAAAGCATTCTAATCTAAGATAAGAGAAATCTCTTCTTCTATATTCTCTCCGATCTGTAATCTCTCTCGCCTCTTAGTCTCTCTTAATCTCTCGGTTCTCATTCACTCTCAAACTCTCGGATCTATTGAAATTCTCTTCTAATATCTCTAAAATAGCATGGTATAAGAGCATAAAGACTCTTGTATTTCCGCTAATCTCTTCTTCTTCTTTTTCCTCTATTTGGTTCTCCATTGTTGTTCTTGAAGCTTTGCTTTTATCCATTGGGTAAAAGAGTGTTTTGTTATTGTTTATGGATAATTCCAAGAAATTTTTGGTTCATGTTACCTTTAAGAGAGTGAACTATTTGCTATGGTATAGTACAGTGAAGATTGTCTTAAGTGGTTGTGGACTTTGGGCTCATGTTGAAGGAGAAGCTCCAAACAAGGTGGTTTGATATGTTGGTAAAGAAAAGAAAGGTGAAGCTAGTGTAATGATGGCGGTTGAAGAAAAAATTCCAAGTGGTACCAAAATGACCAAGTGGCTCTTGTGATCATCCAAAGCTCACTAGATCCGACCATTCATGAAGCTTACTCATATTGTGAGAGTGCAAAGAACATATGGGACACTCTCAAGAAGTTGTATGGCAATCTCTCAAACCTTAGCCGTGTGTATGTAGTGAAGAAGGCCATCAATAACCTAAGCCAAGAAGATATGGAGTTTACTCAATGGTTTGGGAAGTATAGGTCTCTTTGGGCCAAGCTTGATATGCTAAGGCGTCCAACGGTGTATCCAGTTGTGTTAGGTGAAAAGCTTAAGCAAGACAAGGTGTTTGGCCTTATGTTGAACTTGAATTCTGCATATGGTGACCTTATCCTCCACCTCTTGAGGCAAGATAACCTCCCAAGTTCGGAAGAAGTTTACGGTTCTATTCAAAGAGAGCAAGGCTCTATAAGCCTTCTTGGGGATAGGGCTTCATCTTCAAGCTTGCCTTATAGGAATGCATTCTTGACATTCATTTACCACAAATCCCAATCAAGGTTAGTAGCTAAAGATAAAACGACATGTACCGTATGTAGCTTGGCAACAAGAGAAAATGTGTCATGATAGTCTTCTCCATAGGTTTATGTAAACCCCCATGCCAAAAGTCAAACTTTCTGCCTCTCAATTTGACGATCAATGTTGTACTTGATTGTGAAGATCCACCGAGAAGTCACGACGTTCTTTCCATGTGGAAGAGGGTCTTCATCCCAATTGTAGTTATGAACCATTGCACCATGTTCTCATACACACGACTAAGATTTGAGAGATTCTTATACACCTTCTTGAGAATCTCCCAAAAGATCTTGGCACTTTCACAATATGAGTAAGCTTCATGAATGGATGGGTCTAATGAGCTTTGGATGATGAAAATATCCACTTGGTCATCTTGGTGCCATTTGGCTTTTTCTTCATCAACTGGCACCATCACATTAGCCTCACTTTCAACATGAGGCCAAAGTCCACGACCACTCAAAAAGTTCTTCACGAAATTAAACCATAGTAAATAGTTAACTCCTTTATAAGTAACATAGACATCAAAGTTCTTTAAATTATCCATCAAAAATTCAAAGAATCACCTTTTTACCCAATAGTCCAAATGAAAGTGTCAAGAGTAACAATGGGGATTTTGAGAGAAAGGAGCGAAATATTTTAGCGAAACAAGTGTCTGAGAAGATCTTAATCTCTAATACCATGTCATTTTAGAGCATATTTAAGTGGAAGAAAAGACCGAGAGAGTTGTAAGTGAAAGAGATCTTGCGGTTTGCCTTAGAGAATAAAAGAGAGAATTCAAGATTGAGAGATTGGAATAAGAGACTTCTCTTTCTTAATTCATAACAATATACATGAGTGTGTGTTTATACATATATCTAATGTTAGGGCTTTACACAATAAGCCAATTTACGTGTATTTAAGTGTGTTTGTTTTGTTCTTAACCAAGGTGTAAAAATGACCAAACTTGATGCAAAGAGCGTGAAAGACATGTTCATTGGTTATTCAACTACCCAAAAGGGGTACAAGTGCCATTAACTCTAGTCAAGACGAGTCATCGTCTCTAGAGAAGTCAAGTATGTGGAAGGAAAAGGGTATTATGATGAAAAAAATTTGAAAAATCTTAAAAGATTTGTCTACAAGTACATTGGACCGTGCCTTGAGCCTACATATGCTTCTTGAGAAACTTTGGATCGGAGATTTGAGTACTAGTTCAAGAAGTACTCGGCCATGTAATAAGGACGGTCGTGATGTGTATGAACCACCTCAAGAGAGTCTATCACAGAATGATGAATACTTGTCTCAAAAGGCTACTAAACCAACTATGGAAACCAACACAACTTTGGCCAAGCAACCCAGAGGGAATGATGCAGGTCAAGATGGGCTTCGATCAGACAAGGTTGACATTGTGGATGGCAATGAACCATCAACTCTAGGAAGAAGCCAAACAATTCGTAATGAATGTATGATTACGGATGATATTGAGGTTGTGGAAGCACCAAAACCACCTAGCCTAAGAAGGAGTCAACGTTTAAGAAACTCGGACACCGACACAGAGTGTACTACAACAACATTGTTGAGGCACATCCACACCAAATTGTATGAAACCTAGTCAAGGTACCGGTTGAACATCAAGCCTTCATCACTCAACTCAACCAAAATTATGTGACAGGAACCTATGAGGAAGCTAAAGAGCACAAGGTTTAGCGTGTTATGGTTGGTGTTGAATGGACCGCAACCACATTTTGGATGAAGCTACTCTCCCGCATGGTATAAAGGTTGTGACTTCTCGATGGATCTTCACTATCAAGTATAAGAGTGATGGTTAAATTGAAAGACATAAAGTTGGACTTGTGGCAAGAGGGTTCAGTCAAACATATGGAGAAAACTATTATGATACATTTTCTCTGGTAGAGAAACTTCATAAGGTACGCGTTGTTTTATCTTGAGATGCTAATATTCATTGGAATTTGTGGCCAATTGATGTCAAGAATGCATTTCTCCAAGGGGAACTTGAAGATGAGGTGTATATGGTGCCTCCATCGAGTTTGAAACACAATGTGGTTTCCGGGAACGTTCTACGACTAAGGAATGTCATCTATGGACTCAAACAATCTCACAAGGTGAACCATACCTAAGAGATCATGGATTTAGGAAGTCTGAAGGCGGACCAGACACTCTTCACACTTCAAAGCTCGAAAGGCATAGTGGTCATTCTTATCTATGTAGATGACATTATCATCACCAGAAGTGATAAGGAAGGCATCTTAAGTCCATTTTTGATATTAAAGATTTTAGTGAAATGAAATATTTTCTTGGGATTGAAGTGTTCTGGTCCAAAGAAAGTATCTTCTAGAAGTATACTCTTGATTTTTAAAATGAATATGATCAAAGTACAAGGATAACCAAGACACCACTTGAAGATTCCTAGAAAGCAACTCTCAAGATGGAGAATGATAAAGGACAATTGCCGTTTCAAGATGTGCACCAATACCGAAGAATGGTTGGCAAGTTGATCAATCTTATAATCACAAGACTGGACTTGTGTTTTACGGTGAACCTAGTAAGCAACATATGAAAGCGCCTACGATGTGTCATTGGGAAATGGTGGATCGGATCCTTAGATACCTAAAAAGAACACCGGAACAAGGCATATGGATGAGTCGGAATAAAAACACAATACTTGTTGGTTATTGTGATGTGGATTGGGCCGGAGATAGACAAGCCGCAAGTAAACTACCGGGTATTGCATGTTTCTTTGAGGTAATCTAGTTTCATGGAAGAGCAAGAGGCAAAAGGTGGTATCTTGTTCAAGTGCCGAGGCCAAGTATAGAGAAATGAGGAAGCCCACAGATGAACTCATATGGTTGAAGGCTTTTCTCAATGATTTGGGTGTTGAAACACAAAAACCAATTACAATGCATTGTGATAACCAAGCTGTCACTCGGATTGCATCAAATTAAGTCTTCCATGAGAGAATAAAGTACATTGAGATGGAATTTCACAAGGTCCGAGAAAATGTGGAGCAAGGATTGATCTTACCATGCTACATAAGGAGTTCAGAGCGACTAGCGGACATATTCACTAAGGCCGCAAACCCTAAGGTGTGTGAATTCATTTACTCAAAGCTTAGGTTGATTGATCTACCTAAGTCGTGACCATGATCCACACTCATTTTCTCTTAGTTGGTTTTATCCCAATGGATTTTCCACTAAGGTTTTTAATGAGGTGCGGAGTTACAACTATCAAGTTTGTCCTTAATACTTCATTGCAAATTCAAACTTGAGAGGAAGTGTTAAGCTTAAGGTTAAGTGTGAAGCAAGGAACTTTGACTGTCAAACACGGAAGAAGTGAGAAGCAAGCATATGCGGTCCGTACAGCCAGATGATGCATTCCATACGAACAGATGGTTCAATCAGTACGTGATCAATCTGATACATTCATATATGATATGATGGGGTTTATAGCTATTGGATCGTTAGAGCTGTTAGTTGTCTTTTGAAGACCAAAGTCAAAAGGCAAAGGATCACATTTGTAGATAAGAGGCTAGATACGTATGTGACAAGTCACTCTCACTTTTTGGGATCTGCAGCGCGCCTAAGAGAACCTTTCCTCTTTGGTCATTTTTGAAATGTTGTGTTATGAACTCTTTTTAAAAACTTGTAAAGCCTTAGTAGTAGCTCCTTGTATAAACGAAACAAAGTGTAAAGCATTCTAATATAAGAAAGAGAATCTCTTCTTCGATATTGTCTTCAATTTGTAATCTCTCGGTTCTCATTCACTCTCAAACTCTCGGATCTCTTCAAACTCTCTTCTAATATCTCTAAAATAACATACACTAATTGTTAGGAACCTAATACATTATGTTCATCTCATCATCCTTCCTAAGGTTTCGTTAGCTACCATTATATTTGCTAACTACTCCATTACCGCCTAACTATCACTTACTAGATAACATAAGCAAATCTAAGGTTCTCTCCTATATCCATAACCGTTTCTATGACTCAGTTTCTCTCATACATTGGTTGTATTGGATTTAGCACGGTAGCTTAATTAAGAGAGAAAGTAAAAAAAATTGTTTATTAAGTGATTAAGATTATTACAAATATGCAAGAACGACCTTGATAAGTTTATAAATTCATAGTCTAAGTTTTTGCTCCATTCATTGTCTAGGTCTGAGCCTTGCTCATTTTGTATTCTCTCTAACAATACATTCCTCTTTTTTTCCTTTACATGTTGGACGCGTGTCTTACCAAGTCGGTGCTGCCATTTTGTTTTGAGCTTTTTCAAATAGCCTGTTAAACTACTTAATTGGCTGAAACTAGGAGATGAGGCATGTGCAGAGTCATGAAGATAATTGGTCTGTTTTAGTGGATCTTTAGGTAGGTCAGGGACGAGGTCATCTTGGTGGAAAGTAACGAGGTCACACTTAGATTGACAAGGTCAATGCTATGGGAAATTCACGATGTCGACATACCATGAAGAAATGATGTCGCCAAAGTCTTTGTGGAAAGTGACAAGGACAATGTCACACTGAGGGTTGACAAAGTCAATGCTATACGGAGGATTGACGATGTCGACATCTCGGGAAGAAATGAACTGGCCAAAGTCATGGTGGAAAGTGACGAGGCCAACATCACAGTTGGAATATACAAGGCCAATGTGACAGTTGGGATTGGTGAGGCCAAGGCTTCAGTGAAAAATAACGAGGTTGAGGCCTTAGTGAGAAATGACTAGGCCGAGGCCTTGGTGAGAAATAACGAGGCGAGGCCTTAGTGAGAAATGACAAGGCCTAGGCCTTGGTGAGAAATAACGAGGTCGAGACTTCAGTGACAAATGACGAGGCCGAGACTCCAGTGACAAATAACATGGTCGAAGCTATGGCAGACGACGACAAAGAACTCTTAAGGGATATTGGGATGGAGATAGGAGGTGTTGAGGATGATCAATTTCATGCTGAATCGGCCGTGTCACAGAAGCATGTAGCGACTCAGTGCGAGGTGCGTAGGCGGGTTAGGGCATGGTTGAGAATGCTAGATGGGCCTCCTTCCAAGAGTACAAAGATGTCACTTTGAAGGATGAATGACAAATGTTGCATCACACCGTCAGTTCGGTTTCGGGTCCCTGCTCCTTCAGAGAGGTCATGGTTGCCACCCCCGGGTTATATTTTCTTGCATGAGTACTTTTTCAAGGATTGCAGTATGCAGTTTCCGTTGCCTTGTCTTTTCGTCAATAATTATGCGCATAGGCATATTTGTTTTACGCAATTCTGTATGTCATCTATAAAAATATGATGGCATATTTGATTTTGGGGGAAGAGAGTAGAGTGAATGTGACGATGCAATTTTTCGAGGAGGTCTGCAGGTTGTCCACGAACCCAAAGAAAAATGGTACATTCTATGTTTCTCCGAAGACTTCCTTTGGCATAGCTAGCAAGTTCCCTAGTAAGATCAATGGCTGGCAAAATCATTATTTCTTTGTGAAGTTAGAGAGCGCCTCGGTTATTAATCCTTGGCATTTTTATCAGATTCTCTGGAATCCCAAGCCCGGTAGGACTTCTAATGCACCTTCTGAGCCTCGACTTTTATCTTCTTTCTAAGTTATGATTTTTGTTGTGTATCTATGGATAACAGATTACCCAGATAACTTCTTTGACGACGTTCGGGCGATTAGACAACTTAGTGGTGCTCGGTGGCTTAACATTCAGTCTCTAAAAGTTCGGACTAATCTACGTCGAGTACGAGAAGGTATATGCCGTGTTCAGCCCTAAGCTATTTTTTCTTACAATGAGTTTTCTTATAGCATCGATAGCAAAAATGGCGAGGTTGGGCGAGTTACCAAGAGTCTATGGCTATATTAGGCCTCAAATCCGAAGCCAGCATATCCATTTACTTATACTATGCATGGTGTTCAGAATTTTGTTCCAAACAAGGCTGAGGACGATACCAAAACAGCTTTGGTTGGTTCCAGTGAGGCTTTAGTTGCGTTGTCGCTCAGGTCGTTGCATTTGAGTACTCCCCGAGATCTAGTGCAGGCGTGAGTCCAAGCCATTGAAGAGGGAGAATATGCTTTACGGAAAAGGAATTCGAAGAGGCCCTTCGAGGAAATTGGTGAATATTTTTCTTCTCGTACGAGGAAGATGATTTGACTTAAGGATACCTCGTCGATGGGAGGGGGGGGGTGAGTGCAAAACTATTATTTTTCTTTTAATTATTGTTGGATGAAACCTCTTGGTGTCAACCGTAACATGAAAGGTAAAATGTTGTACTAGACCAAGGGTTCAATGCGTGGGGCTCCAAAGCCAGATATTGCTCTCTATTAGCGCATGTATGTCCTTGGCTTTATATCATGATGTTTTGTGCTTGATTGTCTCTGATTTTACGTTGAATAGGTGTTTTGTAACCTTAATTTGCTTAAAGAGTGGAACGAGGATCATGTTACTAATCAAGTTGTGAATGGTATGATGCGGGAGTTGGTTTAGTATAAAGGAAAATACCATGCGACGCCGATTGGCCGGTTGATTGCTAGGGCGCAAGATTTGGGTGAGGAGAACATAATAAGAAGTTACTTGATTATGTGCATAAGCTAGAGAGTGAGATTGAGGAGAATTATCGCATATAGCTCTATGTATTTGATCAATTTGATGACATTATTCGTCAAGTTGGTGAGAAGGTGGCAACAGAGCGGACTCGATATGCAGAGGCACATAAGCTATGCAATGCTAAGTAACAGTGTGTTCAAGAGTATGTCCGCACTATGCAGGAAGTAGACACGCCTCGGCTCATGCGATGTCAAACGTTGGGCACTGTGGTTGTGTGCAGTATATGTAGGATAAGATGGGCAATACCGTGCCAAAAGGTTTCTAGGTGAGACTGAACAAGGAAACATAGGAATATGGGCCCATGTGGCTTGTATTCTGTTGGACCATTGCTTCAACATCGTGCATAAAAGAGAAAGGTGTTTGGTCGATCGATCTTCTTGGTGTGGTTCGGTATGACTATAAGACACCGTCGAACCCATAAGACCATCTTCCTTTTTTATCGTTGAGGCGCTTCTTAATGCCACTTCAAATGATATTGTCTGTGGTCTCAGCTTTTCATTAGGCGAATTTCTAGCGTGCACAAAATCAATGGCGACATATGTGTTTTTCTATACAGGCCTTTGTACATTGCAGTATTAGATGTTGGTGAAAGAATATGCTAGCACCCACTTGGTGAAGTAGTGTGTCAAAACGAGGAGGAAATGTTTTTGTCTTCGCAGGGGGAGAGGACCAACTATATCCATGGCCCAGCACATAAATGGATAAGGCATTGCTGACGAGGTGAGCTCTTCTGCTGGTGCATGGATGAATGGTGTGTCTTTAAAATTTTTCACATGTTTCAACTTACTGTTTGCAATCAGCTATCATGGTCGGCCAATAATATCCTAGGCTACACACATTTTTGACAAGTATTGGTCATCTAGAATGGTTTCCACAAGTGGCCTCGTGGATCTCGGCCATGACACGCTAGGTGTCGTCCCCATGTATGTATCTGAGAAACACGTCGTGGAGTGTTTGTAGATATAGATTTCCTTTCATTTCCAAGTAATAGACGCTTTCGCTTTAAGTAATCATGCATCCCATCTGTCAAGGTTACTTCACTGTCCGTCACATTAGCCATGATCTCCTTCATCCAATCTTTTTAGTCTACTTATGCGCTATTCTACGAATTCTCGAACTCCTTTGATTTGGCCTCGTCAATTACAAGGCACTGTCCTTTTGTTAAATCGATACTTGGGTATTCGATCCATTCGGCGGGAATAATATAAAATTGTGTTGGATATGACGTGGAGGCCAAAGATGCTAGCTCGTCCGCGAAAGTGTTATCTTCACGACAGATTTTGATGAGCTCAAATGTAGTAAATTCCTTTGCGAGTTTGTTGACAACTTCTAAGTATGCAGCCATGTGTTGACATTTGGCCATGTAATCTCCGCTATGTCAATTAACGACAATTTGGGAGTCCACCTGGCCGAGAATATGATGTGCCCCAACGCTTTTGCGAGGCGTCGTCCGGTAAGGAGGGCTTTGTATTCTGCTTCATTGTTAAAATGCTAGAAAAGCGAGCAAAAAAAATTGTTCGAGTATTTCTCCTGTTGGAGATTCAAGAATGAGACCAATTCATGAGCCATGGTGGGATGCCTAGCCGTCGGCGCAGAAAGTCCATTTGTTTTTCTATTCCGGTGGGAGGTCTTCCTTCGGCTTCAGAGATAATCCAATGATGAAATTTGCGAGGACTTGGGATTTGGTGCTAGTGTGTCCCTTGTATTAGCCATTCATCCGGAATAGGCTATGGAGGATGGTCCACAGTGGGTGATTTATGAACAAAATAATATTATAAGATTGAAAGTATAGGTGTAATTTCCATTTTGTAATCACTAATGCAAGGGCCAATTTTTTTGTTGTAGTGTATCGTGTTCTACGTTCTTTAGTGCCTTACTAATATAAAAATAGTCGTTGCACTCCGCAGTCTTCTTTCACAAGCACTTTGCTGAGTGACGAGACAATGACAACAACGTAGAGGTACAATGTCTCTCCGACTTCTAGTTTGGCCAAGATGGGACCTGTGGACAGATATGTTTTAAGTTCTTGAAATGCATTGTCACACTTCTTGATATGATCATGGAAAACAGAAAGGAAGTTAAGGAGAACTTGGAGCTAAGCAATAAAGATCACGAGAAAGCTTTGGAGATTCCACTCGGTCCAATTACAAGATCACGAGCTAAACAAATCAAGGAGAGCATTTGTGGATTTATTCAAGGCCTTTTGGACAAAGAACAACATAAGGAATCATTTGGACTTTATACTTGCCAAGTCCAAACCACTTTGAGCCTTCTACAAGTCGAAGAGAAGTCCTAAATCAAGTCTTAAAGTTCAGCCCATGAATAGTGACGAATTTGGAAGACTAAAAGATATTTTGGAGGCCAAAAGTTCAAGAGTCCTTCTCATTCAAGTCATAGTAAATTGTGATATTTACTTGTCATTTACTTAGTAGTCTTTACTCTATATATTTAAGACATTCAATAAGTTTAGAGGAATCTAGAGAGTCCTTTCTCTTCTTTATAAACTCATATAATTCTCATTTGTGAGGATCCAACTTTTTATCAATAAATTTGAGAGTGATTCTCTTTTTGTTCTTTGTGAACTTTTCGATCTTTCTTGGTGTGTCATATCCAAGGGATCAAACTGGTTTTATCAAGTGATTTCCATCACACTTGTGTGGTCATTCCTAGCCATTGGCGTGAAGGGGCGAGTCGAAATAGCAACAATCTTAGGTTTAATATACTAAAGGTGGGGGCTACTCGAGTCAACATTCCGTGGTTACACCACCTTGCTTAATTGAAGGCGAGTTGAAACAACAACAATCTTAGGTTTGATATACCTAAGGGTGGGGTTACTCAAATTCTTTGAAAACCAAGGACTATCCTTACAACTTGGAGTGACGATTCCTTCGGGATTCCGCGTCATTTGGTATCAGAGCACACTTCCAAGTTAGTTAATCTTTTCATTTTCTATCTAGTCATCTTCTATCTTTTCATCTTTTACCTTTCCAACTTCTATATTTTCATCTTCTATTTCTTCATCTTCTATCTTTTCATCATTTATCTTTTCATTTTCTATCTTTCCAACTTTTATCTTTTCATATTTTCTTCTTAACTAATTAAAGAAAAAAACAAAAAAAAACAAAAAAATTAAAAAAGAAAAAATAAAAAAAAACAAGAAAAAAGGAAAAAAAGAAAAGAAAAAAAAACTCTTCATCTCCTATTATTAAAAAAAAAAAACTTGTTCGTTGTTTGTTTGTGTACCAAGATCTATCTAATACTTGAGTTGTGTGATACTTGTTAGGTCATTGACCCTTGGGGAAAACAAATCAAAGAGTGTTCGATTAGTTTTATAAGAACATTTTGAGATTCAAAAAGAGAGGAAGGCGTAAGGTTGAGAGAACATTTGAGAGAAAAGCCAATAATTTGAGGGAAATACTTGTGCGTCAAATACTTGAGAGATTGTGAGGCATTTTTCCATTAAAAAATATTTTTTACAGGTTCTAAGTATGTCAAATGACAATAACGACAATCCTGAGGGTGAGCAAATACAAGGAATTCCAAATCTCCAAATTCAAGATTTGATGGGAGAGATGACCCGTTTGTTGAGAGTTGAGATGGAAGCCGCCAATGAACGTTTGGATCAAGTTCAAAATGAGATAGCACTTAGGCAACAACCTCGGCTGCCTAACGTACAAGAAGATCCACCATAGGCGGAAGTACAAAGAGGCGGTGTTGACTACTATGGTCGAGATGGACACTCATCTACCTCGAGTCGAAGGAGACCTAGACGAGCTAGGGAAGAAAGATGTCGGGCTGAAGATAATTTAGGGGGACTTAAGCTGAAAATTCCATCATTTCAAGGAAAGAACGATCCAGATGCCTATCTCGAATGGGAGAAAAAGATTGAACTCGTTTTTGATTGTCAAAACTATTCTGAGCTCAACAAGGTACGAGTTGCAACCACTGAATTTTATGATTATGCTATTAATTGGTGGGATCGAGTGGTGACAAGCAGGAGAAGAAATTAAGAAAGACCCATTGAGACATGGGAAGACATGAAAACCTTAAAGAGACGACGGTTCGTTCCTAATCACTATCACCGAGAGTGACATCAAAAACTTAGGAGATTGGTGCAAGGTAACCGAAGTGTGCATGAATAGTTTCAAGAGATGGAAATACTTATGATGAGAGCCGATATAGACAAAGATCGTGAGGCTACCATGGCCAGATTTCTTAGTGGTTTAAATCGTGATATCCAAGACCGAGTAGAGATGAACAACTATGTGGAATTGGAAGATATGTTGCATAAGGCTATCTTGGTGGATCAGCAGCTCAAGAGGAAGGGTAGCACACGTCAAACTTATGGCATGATTTCTAGTACTCAACGTCCTAGCTACTCACGCGAAGGCAAAAGTGTTCCAAAGCTAAAGTTTGAATCCAACCCGAATACTAGCCGACAAGAGGTCAAAGGTAAAGTTGAACCCTCTTTTACAATAAATCGTGATGTGCAATGTTTTAAGTGTCATGGCAGGGGACATTATGCAAATGAATGCTCAAACAAGAGGGCCATAATACTTAGAGCCAATGGAGAGTACGAAACCGAGGAAGAAGTGGTTTCAAATTCTATGTCATCTCAAGATGAGTTGGAGTTACCTGCAACCAAAGGTGTTCTTTTGGTAACTAGAAGGTCTTTGAAACACTTGAAGGGTCAACAAAAACTAAATAAACGATATGCTCGTTGGATGTAGTTTATAGAAATGTTTCCTTATATCATACGATATTAGCAAGGAAAATAAAATGTTGTGGCTGATGTGTTATCAAGAAGATACGCACTAATATCTACTCTTGATGCTTTCTTTGTTTTGAGTACATTAAAGAGTTATATGAAACTGACGTCTTATGGGACATTTTGGCGTCTTCAAGACCATGGCTGTTCTAAAAGAACATTTCCATTGGCAGCATATGAAAAGAGATGTGGAACGAATTTGTGCAAGGTGTATTACTTGTAAGCAAGCTAAGTCTAAAGTCCAACCTCAAGGTATGTATCTCCCATTGCCTATTCTGACTGAACCATGGACTGATATCTCAATGGACTTTGTCCTTGGGTTGCCTAAAACTAAGAGAGGTATGAATTCTATCGTTGTGGTAGTAGACCAATTTTCTAAGATGACACATTTCATTCCTTGTCACAAATCTGATGATGCTACATTTGTTGCTGATTTGTTTTTTAAGGAAGTTGTGTGTTTACATGGCATGCCTAGGACGATTGTTTCAGATCGAGACGCTAAGTCTCTTAGTTATTTTTGGAAAACTTTGTGGGCTAAGTTAGGGACAAAGTTATTGTTTTCTACTACTTGTCAATAACAAACTGATGGACAAACTGAAGTAGTCAATAGGACTTTATCCACTTTGTTGCGTGCTATAATTAAAAAGAATATCAGAACTTGGGAAGATTGCTTGCCTCATGTTGAGTTTGCTTATAATCATTACATCCACTCGGCTACTAACTTTTTCCCTTTTCAGATTGTGTATGGTTTTAATCCCTTAACTCCATTGGATTTATCACATTTACCTTTCAATGAGCTTGTGAACTTAGACGGGAAAAAGAAAGCTGAGATGGTCAAAAAGCTTCATGAAAAAATGAGGCTTAACATTGAGCAAAAGACTAAGCAATATCAAAAGCAAGCCAACAAAGGAACGCGTGAGAAGAGCTTTACACCCGAAGACTTAGTTTGGGTTCACATGAGGAAGAAATGATTTCCAGCTCAAAGGAAGTCTAAGCTAATGCCAAGGTCCATGGGGCCATTTCGAGTCTTAGAAAAGATCAATGAAAACACTTACAAGATAGACTTGCCAAGTGAGTACAAAATCAGTTATAGCTTTCACATTTCTGACTTGATTCCATTTGATGCAGATGAACCTGATTTGAGGTCAAATCCTTTTCAAGACGAAGGGGATGATATGATCATGGAAAACAGAAAGGAAGCTAAGGAGAACTTGGAGCTAAGAAATGAAGATCACGAGAAAGTTTTGGATATTCCAGTCGGTCCAATTACAAGATCACGGGCTAAACAAATCAAGGAGAGCATTTGTGGATTTATTCAAGGCCTTTTGGACAAAGAAAACTATTGGACTTTATACTTGCCAAGTTTAAACCACTTTGAGCTTTCTACAAGTCCAAGAGAAGTCCTAAATCAAGTCTTAAAGTTCAGCCCATGAATAGTGACGAATTTGGAAGACTAAAAGATATTTTGGAGGCCAAAAGTTCAAGAGTCCTTCTCATTCAAGTCATAGTAAATTGTGATATTTACTTGTCATATACATAGTAGTCTTTAGTCTTTATATTTAAGACATTCAATAAATTTAGAGGAATCTAGAGAGTCCTTTTTGTTCTTTATAAACTCATGTAATTCTCATTTGTGAGGATCCAACTTTTTATCAATAAATTTGAGACTGATTCTCTTTTTGTTCTTTGTGAATTTTTCGATCTTTCTTGGTGTGTCATATCCAAGGGATCAAACTGGTTTATCAAGTGATTTCCATCAAAATTGTGTGGTCATTCCTAGCCATTTGCGTGAAGGGACGAGTCGAAATAGCAACAATCTTTGGTTTAATATCTAAAGGTGGGGGCTACTCGAGTCAACATTTCGTGGTTCCACCACCTTGCTTAATTGAAGGCGAGTTGAAACAACAACAATCTTAGGTTTGATGTATGTAAGGTGGGGGTTACTCAAATTCTTTGAAGACCAAGGACTATCCTTACAACTTGGAGTGACGATTCCTTCGGGATTCCGCGTCACTTCTCATACTAGATAAAAATGTTTGTTTCCTCGAAGGAGCTGGTAGAACGGCATGGATCTATCTACGTGGACAGCAATCCGACGTGCCAATCTTTGTACTTCTCGTGTGTTTTTGTGGACAACATATGGAGGACTGCATATATCTACTTCGGGTTAGCTTCAATACCTTATTTGGTATTTTTTAGAGGTTACGTCAAACGTGCACTTGGAGGGACTAAGTTTCATTTGGTAAATATCGAGTACGTCGAAACATTCTTTGAGGTCGGTGACGTGTGCCTCTACTCTCAGGATTTGACAAGCATGTCATCTATATAAACTTTCGTTGTTTGTCTAAGCTGTCATTGGAACATTTTGTTGACGAGTCTCTGGTAGGTTGCTCCAACATTTTTATGTCCAAACAGCATGACCTTGTAACAGTAAGTATCACAGTCGCTTATAGAAGTAGTTTTTTCTTGGTTGGCCACGTTCATTTTGGGAAAGTGGGAAGCTATCTTTTGGGAAAGGTTTGTTAAGATTGGTGAAATATATGCTGACTCTCTATTTGCCTTTTTCACGACATGATTAGCGAGCTTTGCTCGATATTTGACTTCGTTATGGACCCAGCTTCGGTTAATTGATTGACCTCGTTGTTAACCGCCAACACGCGTTCAGGTCCTAGCTTTTGTCTTTGTTTGCTTGATCAGCTTGTGCGTATGATCAATATTAAGCTTGTGATTGGTTATCATATGATCAATTGTGGGCATGTCTCCTGTACACCACTCAAGTTTTGAGATATTATTTTTTAGCAAGGTGATGAGCTCGTCTCATAGAGATGTGGGGAAGTCCAGACCGATTTTGACGCAGTGGTTGCTTTGCTAGTAATGATGCATAACCACTATGCTGACTTTCTGAGTTTATTCTCGGTGATGAACCACATCTTGGCCATTTGTTAGCTGGCGTGGAGTATATAGATTCCTTGTTCACTTGGAAACTTCACACATTGGTAATACATTGAGACGACCGCTTTCATGGCATGAATCCAGAAGGTGCTGAGGATGATGTTGTATATGGTCGGCTTATCAACGACGAGAAACTTGATCCGCCTAGTTGTGGCGGCGAGGAGAACTGGTAGTTTCATCGTGTCATATGTTAGCATTGTAGTCGGCAATGTGGATCTCGAAAACCATGGGGTCGTCATGAGGTTATTGTACGTCTTTAGTGTCAGCATTAGTGAAACTTATGGCTTTGGTGGGTGGGATGCTTTAGACAAGTGTGACACTAGAGGAGCCGAGTTTCTTTTCGGCCCATGTCTTGATTAATTCAGTCTCACACTGGTAATTTTTTATCACTCGCACAGAGTCATTGCCTTCCTTCTAATTTCCCATTATCATAATTGTCTGCCGAGTAGGTGGCTTCCATTGTCTGTTGGTTTTGTGGTGGTTCCTCGTCATCCCTAGTGGTCTCACTACAACTTCTTGAACGTTAATGGCTAGATTCTACTAGTCACTGTATGGATGTTGTTCGAAGTCGAATTTTGGGAGCAGTAATTCTTTTAGGCGAAAACACTGAGAATTCACAATAACATTTTTTATCTTTGTCATGTGAAGTATCTCGGTACCATTTGTTGGCTGGAACATAAGTGTGTTGTAACCTATGGGTCGGCTATGAGTCTAGATCAAATAGAAAGCCTCGTGTAGCATGTCGATGTCGGCGTCATCTCCAATTGTGATCCGTGATGCCACCTTGCGGAAACGACCGAGATAAGACAATGTGACTCCTTTGGCCTTTGCCCTATGGCTTGAAGTCGGTTGTCGAGGCGTTTCTTTAGATCAACACCGAATAATGTTTGAGAAAAGCCTCAGCGAGTTGTTGATAACTCTCGTTAGAGTATGGGTCGAGTTTTGAAAACAATCCCAAGGCATCTCTAGTTAAATTTTCAACAAACAGCTAGCAGTATCATGCGTCG
The DNA here is from genome assembly GCA_023374145.1 of Lepidium sativum. Classification (NCBI taxonomy): domain Eukaryota; kingdom Viridiplantae; phylum Streptophyta; class Magnoliopsida; order Brassicales; family Brassicaceae; genus Lepidium; species Lepidium sativum. The sequence continues at coordinate 29,404 of JAKUCM010002105.1, forward strand.
ATATCTCAAGAACTCCCGAGGGTCGGCTATTCCGTTGAAGGTGGGGTACTTAACCTTCACGGTGGGGCAAAATAAATATTAGACATCCAACGAGTGAATAGTGTGTTATGTGTCTCATACAACACTCGATCCAGTTATGGTGTGCGAAGGTTTGGGATTGGTACATCTCGGTCACTCTGTTCCATACCTCAGTCCTTAGTGCATGTATCTCCGCGTCTTTGGGGTCGTCAAGTTCAGTTGTCAACAAGAGTCGTGACGTTGATGCCTTCTCTATTTGTTCATGTAGACTGTTTGGATATATCGGTTGCCTTCTCTATTTGTTCTATTATGGCGAGGAGTGAGTCCATTAAGCATTGGACCATTTTAGTGTTAGTTTTTTCATTGTTCGTTGGAGTCGGCTCGTTAAGTCGGTGCTGCCATTTTGTTGTTGGCTTTTTCAAATAACATGTTAACCTACTTAATGGGCCGAAACCAAGACATGAGGCACGGGCTGAGTCATGGAAATAATGGTCCCGTCTTAATATAGATCTGTAATGGGTTGGGGAAGTTGGTCCACATCCAACATACATACATCCATGACTCAACACAATTACAACAAACCTAAATTTCTCTGGTTGTTACACGGTAAATAGTTCATAGTTTATTTATACGACAGACAATTTTAACTGTTAGCAGGTAAAAAGATCCAGTTTTTGTCATCATGTTCCATGCGCCATCGTTTACTTTCCTGCTAGGATACACAACAATACAACCGATATCATTACACCTTAACCCTACATTAACATAAATCACTCAAGCTCGATAAACACCAAGTATATATAGTACTGACCAAAACATTCATTTCACACATCCACAAATTGCGGTTACGAAACGTTTATTAACCACCAGAATCAACGAAACAAAACATAACCAAAATTGCCGCCCGATTTCATCTTTTAGCTACGACTCCTCAAAAGGAAACAGCTAACGAAAACTACGACGCAAACTTACCTACAGATACGCCAGAATTCTGGTCTTGAAGATGAGCCCAACAACGATATTATGTTTTTCCTCTAATTTATGCTCGAGTATTTCTCTCATGGAATCACTATCAAAAAGCCAAGATCTTTCACCGATATAAGCCAACTAAAGAAGAGAAAGTTTTATTATTTTTTTGGTACAACTCTCTTTGATGCAGGGTAGGAAACGACAAGTTGCTTCTGTTTGTGCTACACCTAAGGTAGGGGTAGAATTTGAAACAACAAGAATCATCCATATTTATTTACATACCGGAAACAAAGGCAGATACCTAATAATAAGTTCTTGGATATTACTTAATTAACTCTAAATAAATTGTACATATGAAAAGAGAATACTTTTACGACAACAAAATTAAATTTGTAAAACGTTACATTTTAAATTTTAGAAAGAAAAATTATGATTAAATTAACAAAATTAATAAATTTACTTTTTTAACTTATATAAAAATTACGGCCTCGAATGACAATCACTTTTGTTATTTTGACAAAGTTAATAAATATTTTGTTAGTTAAATTAATTCAATCATATTTTAGAGATAAAAATAAAATAGAATATAACTCGTGTAATCTCAAATTTTTCTAAAGACTTATTTTTCAAATTAACAAAAACAATTATCAGTCCGAACCTAAATCTTTAATAACAATAATAATAAAATTTGATATAGTCTCAAAAATACAATTTTTTAAAACTTGGACGTCTAACCAATTAATCTTTCGATTATTCGCTAACCGGCATTTGGTGATTAATACAAACTGGTTGCAAAAATCAGTTATTGAACATTAATCTCTATCAATCCCTGTCTCCCTCTCATCTATTCTCTTTCATCTAGAAGGCAACTACGGTTGATTTTCCTTCCCAGCAGCTGCCGGTTTCACCGTTTCCGGGAAAAGAAACCCAACTTCTGTTGTTGGAGGTTTAGGTTGAGTAGAATCTCTCTTAAGTTGGAGATCTGTGGTTTTTTCGTTGATGTAGGTGTGTTTGTTTGTATTGGCTCGATGTTTTCAGTGTTCTCTTGTTCGACTGCGGTTCAGATCTGCGTCGTCTATATGGCTTTGCCTGAAGCAGGTTTGGTTTGGTCTCAGTTTTGACTTCACGAGTTAATCGTTTGGTTCCTTGCAAAGATTTGATCTGTAAATAAGCTCTTTCGGGTTTGGTTTCACTGTGATGAGGTTGTTACTCTCCTCGTTCGCATTCTTCGACCTGAACGACGTCGAGTCTTTTCCTTGGATCTTAATCTTAATCCTTGAAGTATTACTTATTCACTATGGGAGGTTTCTTCACTTGCATTGCCTTTGCTTCTTTGTGGTGACTTCGATCAGCGGGTTCGAGGTGTCATTGTCTTAGTTTCATATCTTTTAATCTCGCTTTGTAAGTTCTGGTTTGTTATAGTATTGTCAATTTGTATTTTCGGACTCTATGTTAACTTTAATTTTTCAGTGAAAAAACATTAATTCCTAGTATTTTATACCGTTATACCTACTCTTAGGCATTCGGTTCGGATTAGTTTTTTCAGTTTTTGATTTTTTCGGTACTAGAAAAATGGTAACCAAAGGATATAGATGAAATTTTGGTTCAGTTTGGTTCGGTTCCATTTTTTGTTCTTTTGATTCTTAAATTATGGTAACAAGTTGGTTCACATTTCGATTCGATTCCTGATCGAGTACTTCTATATAATTTAAAAAAAAAACAAAAAAATCAGAAAAAATTATAAATTAATTTTAAAAATTGAATATTTTAGTTTTTTGAAACAAATTTAGAATTAGAATTAATATATTGGATATTTAGATTATTAAATCCTATATATTTAAAATATAGAATTGTATTTCAGTCTTTTCGAATAACTATTCGATTTTGGTTTGATTCCACTTTAGTTCTAGTTTTTTTTGTTTTTGAATTTAGGAACAGTTTGTTATTTAGGCTTGACGGTCGCTGCGACCAGTCGCTGCGATCAGTCGCTGTATTGTTCGTTTAGTGGTCGCGCGACCAGCGACTGATCGCTGGGTTTTTTGTGAATTTACTAAAAATAAGGGTAAATTAGTAATTTTGAGTTTTCGTCGCCGCAATTCATTGTTTAAACAGGGATCAAAAATTGCAATCGCTGGTCGCTGGCAACTGGTCGCTGCGACCGGTCGCTGAACCAGCGACTACGAAACGAACATGTTTTGGTCGCAGTCGCTGGTCACAGTCGCCAGCGACCAGCAAACGAACAAAACTTTTGGTTACCATTTAATTTGTTTCCTCTGATTTAGGTTTGATTTAGTTTGATTTTTAATTTAACTTATTCGGTTCGACTTATTATGCCATGCTATACATATACATGTATCTCAAAACATCCTAAATGATACACGTGTCAATACACGGACGAAGGTTCATCGTTGTGTCCACGTCAGCATCACGGCCGTACCTTCCAACCCAAATGACGGTTTTAGAAAATAATACAAAGCTTCCTCCTAAAATGTTTCGCTTCACAAACAAAAAACTTCATTGCTGCTGAAATTTCCCTTCCTCTCGCGAAACCCTAATAGTCAATTCTGCTACATTCTTCCGGAAATCTTATACCCTCTCCGGTGGATTTTCAATCGGTATTCTTAGCTGCTGAAATCTTCGGTGAGTTTCCCCTGACTGAGGTCAACTTCTAGGGTTTCGATTATGGCCATCTAGTTATCATTTTTTATTTTCGTTCGATCCTTCTTTTTGGATTTATTTTCGTGGAAAAATGTCAAATTGATTGGCTTCGTTCTTGTGTGGTTATGTTTTAGCCCCTAAAAATGTAACTTTTTGTTTTTGTTCTCTGTGTATCGTTTCCCAAGAAAGTGTGGGAAAAGATGGGAATTTTGAGTTAATTACCGGAATACTGTGTGAGTTTGATATGTATAAGTAGTCCGTATTTAGGAGGCCTTGTAGCTATGAGCTAGTACGATTTTTGGTATTCTATTGTGTAGAAACTTAGGAATTATTGATGTTTGTTTGGGTAATTTGGTTAATAACTGCAACTTGTGTGAGCTTCATCTGCGTTTTCGTATTAAGGAGACCTTGCTGTTTTAAGCTAGTAAAGGTTGTGTTCTGGGGAATAGTTGAGATCTAAAACTCCAAGAAATTTGAGGTTATTGGATTGCCTTAAATTGGGAATCTTGGTAATCGATAGGGGAATGCAGGGAACGTTTTGCTGCGAGAGGTGGAGAACGGTTGGAAGGAATCCCTCTCTCAAGGGATTGTCGTCGTTGGGCCTAAAGCAAGAACCAGGGACAAATCTTGGGATAATCTCTAATCTTTGATATTAATAAGGATATAGACAAAAAGTAGCACCATGACTCGGATTTTGGTTCAACGAGGTTCAACAGGCAGTTCTTCCAACTCAAGCCGCTCTTCTTCTTTGTCAGGCTCATCTTCTTCCTCGGAAACAGAGCCTCAGATATACAATAATATTCTGGCTCCCCCGGTAATTGTTGATGAAGAAATTACGGATAAAAAACAAGAACAGACTAATGTCGTTGAAGAAGCAGAGAGTTCTGATGCTAAGAATGTAGCAGTATATAGTGATGAACCTGTGGATCACGAAGATAATGAACAGTTGGTAGTTTCAAAAAACATTCATGTTGAGAGTGAAGACGTCGATTGTGAATCTCCAGTTAGTGGTGGCAGTAATCCGGATTCACCACCCATACCAACTCCGCCACCCAAACCTTCTTCAACTGTAAACCCAGGTAATAACAGATCGGTCTTGGGAAGTTTTGGTGCTTTACGAATTGGACCTACGCGAAGAGGTGCTGGGCCTCGCTCTCTTGTTTCCACTAGGAGTTCGCCCACTGGATCACTTCCTTCTTCTCCAAGATCACACAGTGAGAATGAAGGATATAACAGTTCTGATGAGCATGCGCCATGCTATGTGCCCTCTCATCCTGGCTCTGGTTTGGTAAATTCTTTTCTTCTGAAACAAAAATGGTTTTGACAGTATTGATGCTTAGCTTGTTCTATATGGCTTTAGCTTGTTCTATATGGCTTTAGCTCTAACGAATTTATGTAATATCTCTCTAACAGGAAAGAGAACACCAGTTCGAAGATGAGATTAGACAATCAAAAGGCTTTGAAATTAGGAGAATGTTGGAGGATGGAAATTGTCTTTTTCGGGCAGTTGCAGATCAAGTATATGGGGACTCAGAGGCATATGACTTGGCTAGACAAATGTGCATGGATTACATGGTACACTTTCTATCTTTTCTGACTTAGGTAGTTTGGACGAGATCAAGCATTTGAGACCAGCACAAGCATTCAATTACTGAATTGACTTCTACATGAGAATATATATAACAATGATAAATGAAGTAAACATGGATTGTACTTCATGGATAGGCTATTCACCATGTTTGGTAGACTGTTGCATTCTTAATTTCTAGTCATTAATCCACCAAGAAAGGGGTAAAAGTTAATAGCATATTTTTTACCATTTTGATGGCTAATAATATATGACTTGGGGTTAATGATAGCATCAATCTTTGGTAAGTAGAGTGAAACAAAGAAAACAATAACAGCATGTGCTTGTGGGCGTTAATGACATTCCTGTTAAACTACGGTTTAGACAAATCTAATCAGTTTTCGCATGTACCTTGTTTTGGACGGAGCACAATGTTGGTGTTTTTCGTGTTAATGAAAATAATTTGTAGAACTTACTGGTTTCAAATTTAATGGATTAGGAACAAGAGAGGGACCACTTTTCACAGTTCATAACCGAAGGTTTTACCTCTTATTTGAAGAGGAAAAGAAGAGATAAGGTGCTTTGCTCTTAGCTATGTCTAGCTATGTCTTTATTTTGTTAACTTTTGGTTCCAGCAATCTCTTTGACGCCTCTTTATACAATGGTGATAGGTCTATGGAAACAACGTAGAGATCCAAGCTTTAGCAGAAATGTATAATAGGCCAATCCACATTTACTCATATAGCACAGGTGCAACATAGATTGACATTAAAAGTTCTTCATGTTCTTTACTGTAAAAAGAACTTTATGATAACAAAAGGTATTGATTTTCTTGCAGAGCCTATTAACATATTTCAAGGAAACTACAGCACGGATACACCTCCCATAAGGCTGAGTTACCACCACGGGAATCATTACAATTCTTTGGTGGATCCACATCGGTTGACAGTTGGTGCAGGACTTGGATTTAGTAGCCTTAGTGGGGTTAGTATAATTAATATATCTTTGCTCTTTTTTCGATTTTGTTTAACTGATCTGATCGAGAACATAACTCAAATGCAAAAGGTAGAGAAGCTTTGGTTTTGACATCATATTTCGTGTTTTGAACAGAGACATGTGGACAAGGAACAGGTGAAAGCTGCTATTAAGGCTCAGCAAGAACATCAGATTGATAATGCAAGTAGCCCGTATCCATCCATAAACAGATTCACCAATCTGTCTTGAGTGTGTGACTGCTTACGTATCTGTCTTTGTTCCAGGCGCTGTTAGCAGAAGGAAGATATTACTCTGACCTTGAGCTTACTGAAAAAGAGATAGAACGGTCAGTAATGGAAGCTTCCCGTGCTGAGTATCTTATGGAATGGTCCAAGCCACGAATTGGTCCCAAGGAATCATCAACCTCTAATGCTGAGACGTCCTCCTCTGGAGCTAGTGAGTAATTTCTCTATAGGAATCCCCTAACCTAGAATAAATTGAGTAAAAGCATTTTGAAACTTTTTTTGGGTTTCCGAAGCAGGACCTTCAGGATCTGATTCAAACCCAAAAGAGGCAGTAAAAGAAAAGGCAGTGCTGAGCAGCAGTATCGAGATGGTATTGTCTATGGGATTTAGCTACACGCAGGCCATGGAAGCTTATAGCATTTTTGGGGATGATGTGGACTCGATGGTCTGTTATGTACTGGAGACGAGCTGTGGGGGCAACAATCGACGCAAAGGCAAAGCCACGGAATAGAGAATGTAACATGAGTTGCACTGTTATATTAGTATATGAAACACCAATTCGTATTCCTACCAACTTTGGGCGATTACCCTTATCATATATCAGAATAATGAATAAACTTGTGCATCATGACATGTATGCGTATGTTTGTGGTCTCTATACAGTAGTTTGTTCAAGAATAATCTGTTAAAATCTTCGAAACTTGACTTGGGACTTGAGATTTGCGCGTACAAGTGAACAAGTATAACCCCCATTGGTACATTCGCGCCAATAACTTTTCCGATTGGGATTTTTCATGTTTTCCCGATAATATTAAGTTAATAACTTCTGAAAATACAAAAGTCAACGATTATATTTTCGAAAATAGAGTCCCAACAAGAGGAAGTAAAAGATTCAGACACGGGAAAAGTTTAAAAATGAGACATAAGAAAATCTAGTCAGAAAAATAACCTAAATTCTGAAATCAAAACTTCCACAATAAGCAATCAACCCAGCATGAACGATGAATTTTTCTATAACAAATAGAATATAGCTCACAACTAGAGAACAAAGTTTTTATAGTGGTAAAAGGGTCTCGTATTACATATCGGAAAGACAAAAGTCGAAAATTGACCCCCAAATCAAAGTCCTAACGGCATAGAAGATATAGAAAGAATCGACCAAGGTGCTACCGAAATCATCGGTCGCTGAGTCCAACAAAGAAATTATGGCGGTAGGTCAAAAAAATTCAAATCATTAAAGAGTAGGATTGTAGTCACGAATTAAACAGGATAATACCAAAGACTGATTTGTCTTGAATTTATAAATAACCATTTATTGAGTATGCAAAATCTTATCAAATCTAGTATTATTGTCCTGACCAAAAAAAAAATAGTATTATCTGGTGTTATCAGTATAGTAAATTTTAGTCAAAATCATCGAAAAACCAAATAAATTTTAAATCATCTAAGATCAACTTATAATTAAAGGAAATTTCTCAATTATGCCATGATTAAGTTTTTAATGGTCAAAAATGTCACATAAACTAAACATCCTCAAAAATGCCACTTTGACTTTAATAAAGAAAGAATGACTAAAATAGTCAAAATATCATCCATTAATTACCAAAATAGTTTCTTTTCACCTTTCAAAAGGCCAAAGATGTGGGAATATCTTGAATTTTCCTTTTGTTACTTGCTTATTACGACATGCCTTTACACAAAACCTACAACGAACCAACAACCTACAAAAGAGACCACATAAAACCTACAACACAGAATTCTTAAGCCTGCAACAAATAAAAAACAAAACTTACAAAACGAAAACCTTAATTGACGAGCAAGAAAAAACAAACCTACATAATCAAAAAAATATAATGAAAAACTTACAAAACCAGGAGAATTTGATGAGAAATCCTACAACAAAGAAACTAAACCGATGAGAACTTAATCCATAAAATATCACTTGTAAACCTACATAACATAAGACACTTAAATCTACAACAAAGGAAAATAAAAACCTACAACACTTGACAATGAAACCGACAACTTTACAAAAGCTTTTCGTATGTTTTATGTGTGCTAGCGTGGAATTGCTCATTAATGACAGTTTAATAATTTTTTTCTTTTCAGAGGGAATTGAGGTAAAACAGTATTAAATAAAAAAAACAGTAGAATTTTAATAGAAAGAATGACTTGAATAGTCCAATATCATCCATTAATTACGAGAATAGTTTATTTTCACCCTTTAAAAGGCCAAAGGTGTGGAAATATTTTGAATTTTCCTATGTCACATGTTTATTACGAGAATAAATTTTGATTCTTTTTTGTGTTTTATTCTGTTTTATTACGAGAATGCTATTATGATTTATGTATTTTTAAAAAAAACAAAAAAAAGTTTTCTTTAAACTTTTTGGATTAAAAGCATTTTTGTTTAAAAGTATTTCAGTCTTGTAGGTTTGTTGGTTCATTGTAGGTTTGTTTTAAATATTATAGGTTTGTTTGAATTATTTTTTTCAAATACATGTAGTAAAAAAACGTGTGACTTTTTTGGCATTTTGTGGCATTTCTTGTTTGAGGTCTCTAAACTCAATAATTGAACTAACAATTTGAAACACAAATCTACAAAACATGCAAATTGAACTTACTAAACATGAGGACTAAACCTACAAAAATAAGTAATAGCTTAAATAAAGATAAAAAATGGTGTCAACTAAACCTACAAAAGAGACACGAAAAACCTAAAATATACTAAAGTAAACTCTACAATGTAGAAGAACTAAATTGTATGATAACATGAAAATATTAAAATACGAAAACCTACAAGACATAAAAGTAAATCTACAATTAGAGAAGACTGTCTTACACATATAAACCTACAAGAAAGACTGTAGAAATGAAAAACAAACATATAATGAAGACGTTATGAAAAATAAACCTACAACAAATGAAAACAAAACCTACATAACAGGAGAACTAAGTCGAGAAATAAGAGAATCAATCATACAAGACCTACAATGACTGATAAATAAACCTACAAAAGAGACCATAGAAAACCTACAACACAGAATTTATAAGCCTACAACAAATAAACCTACAAAATAGAACCTACTATGAATGAAAAATAAACCTACAAAATAGAACATACAAAGAAACTTGAATCCTTCAACAAACAAAATCGAAACATGCATAATAGAATCCTTAACCGACAACCAAGCCAAAACCAAACCTACCTAACAAGGAGAATTTTATGAAAAACCTACAAATCCAGGTAAATTTGATGATAAAACCTACAACAAAGAACTAAATGCACGAGACCTTAATCCAAAAAATATAACTTGTAAACCAACATAAGATAAGACTCTTAAACGTACAACAAATCAAAATAAAATTGTACAACACTTGACAATGAAACCTACACCGTTACAAAAGCTTTTTGTAAGTTTTCTGTTTGCTTATGTGGAATTACTCATTAATGACAGTTTCGTAAAAAAATTTTCTTTTCAAAGGGAACATGGGTAAAACGGTATTAAAATCGCAAAAATAGTAAAATTGTAACAAAAATCTTATAAAACTATTGTAATCAATTAAATGTCACAAGAGACTAGTTTAGTAATTCACCTAGTGTAATAAATTTTTTTTTAGACTGTTGTAGCAATTAAGGGTCATAAGAGTTTAGTTTAGTAATTTGCCCTTAATTAAAAGACAAAAATACACATTTCTTTCTTTTTTCCATTATTTGGCACTTCTCTCGATTCCTCTTTCTCAATCTTTTTTTTTAAAAAAAACTTTTTTTATTTTCACTTATTTACATTTTTTATTCTCCTTCTCTCTTTCTTTATTTTTGAGATTTTTACTTTTTAGATATGTGCATTCATGTTCAACAAATTATACAATTGAATTTATGTACATCTCTATGAACTCATGTTCATATCTATGAAATGTATTTTTGACTTTATTCAGTAAATCTATCTACAATTGAATCAATGTCATTAAAAATGGCATAAACCAAAAGAAAAAAAACATTATGCGTTTTATACAATTTCAAATTGTACACAAATATTTATGGAATTAATTGCCCAACACTTTCTAGAAAAGCTAAAAAATGGTAGGAGACCTTTAGCGTGGTGGCAATGGCCCTGTGGATTCGAGCAGCTCTTATGTAAAATGCCCACAAATAATATTCCATGTGGAGCCCGATGGGACCACGAGAAACGAAAAAATGATAAATCATATACTAATGCCGATTGAGATTATTAGAGGTGTTAAATCAAGTGAAAAGTGTGAGTCTCATATGTGGCAAGCAGCCCAATTGGAGGCCAAGCCTTCTTAACAAAATGTTTGTTCAACAAATGACTTCTGGACGGAGGCAACATACCCATGCTCGAAGATAGTTCCGATTTCAAGTCAAAGAATCGGAAGATGTGCATGACGTACACTGCAAAACCTCAAGGTGGTAGTTACTACTTGCGACCGACTATTTAAAACTGGTCAAATGGTGCTAAAACCAGTCGAATGGTCTGTCTTTTGAATTATAAAATAAACTTCAATTCTTTTGCTATTTATTTGATTTTTCGTAATTTGAATTTAAGACAAAAATTCGGGTGCATGCATAGTATGAAAACTATGATTATAATTTTGTAAGAATAATTCTACGTGTAGTTACCAAATCAATTTGAAAAAGAAAGAAAAAATCACAAATTAAAAATTTATAAATCATTAAGTAATTACATATTTTAAATAAGTACACTAAACTACTTGAGAGAAGGCAAATGGCTCTTAACCTAGTGGCAGGCGGTAAGTCCACATAAGGCAGTTCATTTGCACAACCAGGGATCGAGTCCCCCCGCCTACCTTATGTAGGAATTTGGCTATTGGGCCAGTCAGTTGTGGCCCAACATAATTTGCCGTTGACAAAAAAAAAAAAAAAAAACTACATCAAATGTTAAAGGTTTTCTCTCTCCAAGGAGGCGACGACGAAGGCGATAAGGGTTTTCACCCTTGACGACGAGGCTGTGGAGGTGAGGTCTAATAAAGCGGGAGACCAGAAGCGTTGCGATAGAGAGAAGACGACAGGGAGGAACGGCGATTCAAATAAGAAACGGAGGGGAGAAACAGTGTGGATGTGTCGCCCAATGTGGGGGAGGGAAGGAAGGATGAATTCGGGTTGAATCGAAGATGATACTAGAAGAGATTAGCCATAGTAAGCGAATTTTTGTCCTTAAACTGGGTTTGAGAGAATCATGGATTGGCTCGAGGATAGATCTGGGTAATTTCTATATCGAAAACCCTTACCGTTGTTTTGTGACCTATGGAATGAGGTTTAAGACCACAGTTTCCGGTAACATTACCTCCGGAAAGGTGGATTGTATGGTGGTTCAATCGATCGCGAAAATTGATTGTACATGGTTTGGGGGGTTCACCTATTTTTGGTTTATTCGGTGGGTTTGTTTGAAGGTTAAGATTCTGATAAATATGGTTCCTTTGGTAACTAAAGTACAGAATCCAAGTAGTGGGCTTCATTTGATTGAATTCTCTCAGTGGATTAAGATTAATAGAGATTATGTTGATATGATTCGAATTCAACGTCTTGGCTTTGTTCTCAGGGGTGAGCTACACGCTGGGGATAAAAGTTGGGGGTTGATATGGAATGTTGAGCAACAACTTGAAGCGACTTGCCGATGTGCGGTGAGGACTGCTTGTATTAAGCGGGGTGATGTATCTGTAAGTGAGGCGATTGACAGTGGTATGGAAGAAAGGGATCTGAGTTACACTCAGAAGAAGGTTAAGGAGTTGGACGGGTTAACAAATTACATAAAGGTAGTTTCTACTCTTTGTATTCGCTGGAGTTTAAACTTATGGGTGTTTGGGGAAATAATAGACCATTGTAGAACGGTAGGTTTGGCCCTTGTGGAATTTTCGACGAACTGGGATGAGGGAAGGCTAAGGATGCCTCCTGTAACAAGTGGTTGCAGTAATTCTCCCTGCACTATGCTTTAGAGACAAGATTGTTGTCTTGAGGCTTTGTTTTTGGGAATTTTTTAGACTAGATCATACTCGCAAAAGATTTGGTCTAGTAATGAAGTTCAATGCGCGATACCCATAATTATGGAGGGAGGTAGCAGACAGGTGGAAACTAATCCAAAGACAGTGATGGTACTGTTGCTTGATAGCTACACTCGGGAGACTTTTAGTGAGTCTAGGGTTGAGACTGGATGTTGGAGAGGAATAAAAACTTTAACATCTAGGGTTATAATTTGGAATGGTAGTTTGTTGTTGGATTGTATGGGTGATAATAGAATTTCGTTAGTCTTAAACATCGTGGAATGTAGGCGAACTTGGTTATATGAGATTCATCATGGGTTAATCAACAAGTCAGATTTGAGATTGTTGGCTGTTTATATTTTCTGTTTAGAAAATTGGAGGAATTGTTTGGTTTCTCGATACTCAGTATCTAATAAGAGGTTTGGTCTCCACTGTAGGTGGCATGCTGTTTACTCTGGTTCTGCATCGGAGGAGGGAAGCAGCAGAATGGATGGTATGTACAAGCTGCCTTTGGCTAAGAGGTATACTGGGATAAAGAAGGTAATTCCAATAAGGATACATATATTGATTATCTTTTATCTAGATGACTCAAGAAAGAAACAATTTGAGTTTGAATTTTACTTTACATGGGATTTGTTAGCTTTTGAATTTCAAAACTTAGGCAGATTAGGTTTGGAATTAAGCTTTTTGGATAGGAAGAGGTTTGAATGTTTGAGTTTGTTAGAGATCCTGTTTTATAGGTCACTAACAATCCTAGGTTTCAGGAAGTTAACTAAATTAAACAAGGTCGGCTGCTTTGGCTATAAAATACCTCTCTCGCTCACGTTTAGCTATCAAGAGCAGTCTTTTATGGCTATAAAATACCTCTCTTGCTTTCTCGATTTTCAAAGTCAAAGTCAATGGCTCAGTTGGGTTTACTTAAGAAGAATGGGGAGGGTTCGTCTCCGCCTCGTGTACTGAAAATTAAGATCCCTAGAATAGATAATTCTGAGCTCTTAGCACGTAGCTCTAAGGTAATGATGGGGTGTTGCTTAAATCCGGGGATCTAGAATGTGGATACGTTCTTTTTTCGGATGCCCCAATTTTGGAGTCTAGGAGGAAGGGTAAAAGGTCTTAACCTGGGTAATGGTCGTTTCCAATTCGAATTCCAGTCAGATTCCGATTTGCTTAATGTCTTAGATTACAGGTCGGTGAATTTTGATAATTGGATGGTCGCATATGCTCCATGGAAAGCAATGGCAGATGCTGACTATCCCAATCTAATTCGTCTTTGGATTAGGATAACGGGGATCCCGTTTGAATACATGGTCGAGGAAGTGTATAGGGTAGGCGCATGTTCTTTAGGATCAGTGATTTATGTTGATGTCACAAAGGGTCAAGTCCTAATAGAGGTCCCATGCTCTAAACCCTTAGTGTTTTCTTCGATCTTGGAGTTCGAAGAGGGTAGGGAATCCAAAGTGATGTTTGAATATAAGAGGCTGGTAGGGTATTGGTCCTTATGCTATAGAATGACACATGACACTAGTGTGTGTTATAAGGCTAAAAAGGAAATGAAAGAATCATTTGTCTTAGGTAATAGAGGGGTTGGTAATTCTGGGAAAAATAAAAGCTTCAAAGGGGCCTTAATTGAGGGAAAAAGAAACTCGGGTATAGGTTATCGAGCTGTGGCTTCTAAGGAAGCTAATGCAGGGAGCAAATGAAACCACTGTATAGTGGCTGACTCGGCTCCAGTGGCAACGAGCGGTCAGGTCTGGTTAAACACACCTAAATACTTATATTTTTATGTCAGGGATATACTAATTAACCACTTTCCTAATCAGGGAGCTTTAGGGGAAAGAAGTGAGCTGGTGGATTCTGAGAAAAAATTCAGGAGGCCTCTGTTCCAAAATGTATTGGGAGAAACAGAGAATATTGCAGTGGAAAACCTGTCAGGTACTGCGGCCATGTTAATGGATGCTGGCGGAGAAGTAGGCTCGGTATCTCTTGCAGTTAAGGATCCGACAATGGAGGTGACAGACACTACTAATGAAGAAATGCAGTGGGTGAGTGGGGAGACTCTGGAAGAGGCTCTACACACGGCATAATTGGAGTTTAATGAGGATACAGCGCTTGTCATGCATGATTCAGAGGAGGCTGTCCCAAATAGACAAACACTGACAACTGCTGAAGAAGAGCATATTCACACAAAATTTATTGCAAAAATACAGAGTGGTAAAGAGGCTAAAGCGGCCAGATCTGTGGTCGGATTAGGAAAGGCTATGACAAAGGAAATTCCTATAAGGGGAGTGAGTACAAAGAAGATGGCTTCACTGGGAACCATGTCTCCAAGGAAAACACCAAGGACGAATAAGCATAAGGAGATACATACAAAGGAGCAAGATAAGGGCTCCAAAAAACTCTAAATTCTATGATTTTTAGTCTCTTATTTGGTTTTGGTCTCTATTTAGGGTGTAACCCAATAATAGAGGATTCATGACAGAATCGTTATTTGGATTTAATAACAATTTTCTTAATCTTGTTGGTTTTAAAATTAATTATTTTGCTCTAATTATATATAGATCCTGTGAGTTTATATGGGAGAAAGCCTAATTGGTTATGCTGGGGCCCATTACAAAAGTTGGGCTGGTTTTTATGAGCTTAGGGTCAAAGGTAGGGCCCCATATGGGGATTTTTGCATGGGTTTGGTCAGATTGGGCCTAATATGGATTTTCCTTCCTCACCAAGTGGGCCCGAGATGGGCTTTTGAATTTGTTAAAATATTGGGGCTACTCTATCACTAGTATTTAGTAGTCAAATTAGGATGAAGATAAGTATGGACTCCGCTATGGTCCACCAATTGATAATTTTGATATGAATATTAAAACACTTTGTTGGAATTGCCAGGGAATTGGTAATAAAGTTACAATTAATTATCTTAGAGATATTTGGAAAAAACATAAGCCGGAGTTTTTATTCTTGTCAGAAACAAAAAAACTCGTACATGTTTTTGGAAAAGATACAATTACACTTAGACTATAAGAATTTGTCTACAGTAGAACCAGTTGGAAACAGTGGAGGTTTGACACTTTTTTACTCGGACATTTTGGTGTCAACATTAGGTATAAGGATAAAAACATGATTGATATCTCAATCGAAATGGAAGGTCAATCAATTTTCGTAACTTTTTTGCATGGAGAACCGGTACAAAGGAATAGGGATTATGTGTGGGAAAGGTTAACCCGGATGGGGATTTCTAGAACCGGCCCATGGTTGGTCATAGGAGATTTTAACAAACTGACAAGAAATCATGAAAAGCAAGGGGAAGTGATGAGAAATGCTTCGTCATTTATGAATTTCAACCAGATGCTTAGGGTCTGTGGTCTAGTTGATTTCCTGAAAATTGGGAACAGCTGGTCCTGGCGTGGTGTTCGACACAACGGGGTTATACGCTGTATGTTGGATAAAGCTCTTGGGAATGAGGATTGGCACGAATTGTTCCCACTATCAGAGGTGGAATACTTAGAGATGATTGGATCAGACCATAGACCGATTAGTGGTCGGTTTGCGGATCAGATTTATCGGGGGAAAAAGCAATTTGTTTTTGATAAAAGATGGACGGGTAAGGAGGGGTTCAAGGAGATTGTGGATAAGAGTTGGCATCTATCCCCGAATACCAAGGGATGGTCATTTGCCAAGAAAATAATTATCTGTCGTCGTGAAATTTCACATTGGCGAAGTAAAAATGTTTTTCCCGGCCGTCGGAAATTGGAAGAATTGAAGCAGAATCTGGAAGAGTGCAAAAATTCCTCAAATGATGATCCGAGGAAAATATTGGAGGTTACAGTGAACCTAAAACAGGCCTATATAGAGGAGGAAGCTTTTTGGAAACAAAAAAGCAATAATAAATGGTTACAGGAGGGTGATGAAAACACTAAGTTTTTCCATGCTCAGACACAACAGTGTCGTGCAAGGAACAAAATTATGGGTCTACTAAATGTCCAGGGTGACTGGGTCACCAAACAGGAGGATCTTTTTGAGGAAGCGACGCGGTATTTTCGGGATTTATTTACCAGCATGGGGGATACAAGGGTAAATTGTGACATTATCGAAACCAGAGTTACTGAATTGGATAATCAATGGTTGATGCGAAAAACAACTGGGGAAGAAGTGAAAACAGCTTATTTCTGATGGATCCGGGGAAAACACCAGGTCCGGATGGAATGACTGCTTTGTTTTTCCAACATTTCTGGGAGACGGTAAAAGAGGATTTATTGCTTTTAGTTAATAACTTTTTAACAAAAGGAGTTTTTGAGAGGAGTTTGAACATGACAAATATCTGTCTAATTCCAAAAATAGGTCGCCCGACTAGTATGGCCGAATTTAGGCCAATTAGTCTATGTAATGTTGGATATAAGTTGATATTAAAGGTTATATGTCTCAGATTAAAGAGATTTTTACCTAAGTTGATCTCAGAGACTCAATCGGCCTTCATTCCTGGACGATTAATATCTGATAATATTTTGATTGCACAGGAAATGTTTCATGCGTTGCGCACAAATGGGTCAGTTCGTGATAAGTTTATGGCTATCAAAACTGATATGAGTAAAGCCTATGATAGGATAAAATGGAATTTTGTAAGAGCTATGTTAAGCCAAATGGGTTTCTGTGATCGATGGGTGCAATGTGTTATGTATTGCCTAACAACTGTTAAATATTCAGTTATTATTAATGGTGTACCTGGGGGTATTATTATACCAAAACGAGGACTACGACAAGGGGATCCCTTATCACCGTACATCTTCATTTTATGTACAGAGTGGTTAATTTGCAGACTAAAGATGGCTGAAAAAGATAATTTGCTTACTTGGTTACCCATAGCTTGGGAGAGCCCGACAATATCGCATATTCTATTTGCAGATGATAGTTTATTTTTTTGTAAGGCAACACTAGACGAGGCCAGACAAATATTTTTGATCTTAAAGGAGTATGAGTTGATTTCTGGGCAACAGATAAATTTTGGGAAATCATTCATTCAATGTGGTCATGGGGTTCCTGAGGGGTTAAGGCTAAGGATTCAAGAGGTCTTAGGAATTACAAAACTGGGTGGAATGGGTACATATTTAGGTCTCCTAGAGAACTTAGGAGGAGCGAAAACAAAAGTTTTTGCTTTTGTGCGGGATAAGCTACAATCTCGTATATGCAATTGGTCAACTAAATTCCTGTCTCGAGCTGGTAAAGAGGTTCTGATTAAATCAGTTTTGACAGCTTTACCAACATATGTTATGTCCTGTTTTCGGCTGCCCCGAGGAATTATCCAGACCTTGATACCGGCAATAGCGGATTTTTGGTGGTCTGGTTCGGGTGAGAACAGGGTATTTATTGGCGTAAATGGGAGGTACTGTGTAAATCCAAAATAGAGGGAGGGTTGGGGTTTAGACATATGGAAGAATTTAACACGGCAATGTTGGCTAAGCAACTATGGAGACTGTTAGATTATCCGGATTCTCTGGTAGCGAGGGTGCTCAAGGGTCGATATGATAAGGATACATGTGCACTAGAGGCTTCTTTGAAGGCATTTCCATCATATGGGTGGCGCAGTCTAAACTCTGCGTGACGGTTAGTGCATGAGGGTTATATTAAGAGAGTGGGTAATGGGAGAACAATCACGGTTTGGTATGACCCGTGGATACCAGATACTATTCCTAGACCGGCGAGATGGTCAAATTTGAATGTTGCAAGGTGTCTTTCAGCTACACATGCAGATGTATTTCTCACGATGTTTCCTACAAAATACTGTTTTTTAAAACGATTAAGAGGCATTCCTTCTGTTTGGTAAATTAGTTTATTGAAATAGAAGGAATGCCTATTTTACTAAATTCTCATAATCTAAATTTCTAAGTAGGTCTCTTTATATAGATATGAATGCTAAACCATTTAGTATTTCTTGTGACATAGTTGATCGCAAATAAGACTTTATCAACTTTAGTTTTGAAAAACTTCTTTCAGCTGAAGCAAGCGAAACTGGAATCGTCAACAAAATCAATAAGCAATACATGAGTTTGGATATCAATCTTCCATTCTTCTCAAGTAGTTCAACACTTCAACAGGGTTTCTTGCATTGCTCAGGCAATACATGTATCTTTCAGAACTATTAGTTCAAAATACAACTCATCTCCTATAACATCTGAATGATTTCCATGTTTTAAAAATACTTCAAGATTGGTACAAGATGTCTTCAAGTTATCATCACTTGCTGACTTCAGTTTCTCTAAATCAAATAGGAAACCAAATGTTTGTTCGTACTTTTGAAATTGCTCAAACCTTGTCTTAAGAGAATAGAGAGCTTGATCCATGACTTGGTTGAAATAATTTATTCTAAAACTCTCTTCTGTAGATAAATTCACAGTTTCATCAACTATCTCTAGCTCTTCACCAATATTTCCTTTTCTTTTGATATCACGTTTTTCCTTTTTTGTAAATATGGCTTCAATTTCCATAGACTTTGCAATTACTTTAGCATCTCATTTTGCACTCTCAAAACCATTTTGACCATTAAATTAAAGGATTTTAACCATTTTGCTACCTTATTTTTGGTAATAGGGAGCCCCAAAAATTTATATGTTTTGGGGCCCTATGCAAATGATTTTTTTTATTGTTAATAGGTACACCACTAATTTTCATATTGTCAGTTCTATCTAATGCATCTATCTTTACATATAGTTAATCTATTTTTCAAATAACTCCAGCAATCGACCCATGGAAAATCAAGGTTCAAATCGTTCGAGGTTTTTCAATAACAAAAACTAGAAGAAATGACGGCAATCAATCTTCTTATGGATGATAAGGTAAATTTATAATTGTTATATACATTTTCTTCTACATCAGATTTTGCAGAAGGTTATCGATACTTACCTTATACAACATATCTTTCATGGGTTGCGTCACATGTAATTACTGCATCAGATTTTGAGTTTCAAAATTGTGTTGTCTGACTTATACCATTCCCTCAACGTTCATTTTTTTGTACTATGTAACTTTCACGTACATAAAACTGACTAACCTAACGGACATATCCTTACGAAATAGATAATTTTTGGTGAATGATTCGCAAACAGATATACTAACAAATTACACTCTTTTTTGTCGTCAACTTTACTTATTACTGGAGGAATCTTAGCCAGTTAAAAGGTTCGCTGTCCACAAAAACACGATCTATGGAAAGTGTTTTAACACTGCGAGCCAGAAATCTGCTTTGTTGTTTAAATAAAGAACTATAAGGAGTAGAGAAGAAGCACTAAACAGAATCCTTAACTTACTGAAGTCATCAAGATGGGGCTGAAAGGCTAGCCATGAGTCTGAGTATTCTTTCATCTTCTGATCTCTGAACAATCAATTGCGAATTTCACCTGTGAGGTCTATAAGAAAATTAGGCAAGCCATCGCCCACAATAGCGCCTCAAATTCAGAGTGTATAGAAGAAATGCTTCATCTTATACTGCGTACGACCATATTAGCTCCACCTACAGAGTCTGTGTAACATTACAAACCCAACCTCGAAAACAATTATGAGTCCTTCCAAGATGCGTAAACAAGAAATTTGTACTATGTGAAAGCTGGAATAGTCATAATGACAGCACTTTTAACAATCTTTCGAGTTCTTCTCTCTTGTGCCTTATCCCATGTTGCACCCTCAGCCTCAGCTAAATGAACTATGTTTCTCATATCCTTATCAATGTTAGAGAAAGGCTTTTCATTTCTTACATTCCAAATGTACCACATCATCCATGAATAACTCCACCTTTTTACATTTCTGGGGATTCTCCACATAAGATAATCTAGGTTTGTGAACACCGAAGATCCCAAGTACGTATCTAGATCCAATGGAATTTTAGATACTGCCCATGTTTGAAATTGATGGTAATTATTCAAAGAGAACGTCATAAATTAATTTTTTTTGTACCACATATATCGCATTCCTCATCAAAATTAATGCCACATCTTTCCAAAAATAAATACTTGGCAAATGAAGTGTTTAGTTTTCGAGGCACATTTACTTACCATGCTCTAATTGTGTTTTCATTTCTAACCCGTTTGATTAGGCTTTTTCACACAAGTGCTCTTGCTGAAATAATACTTCTTTATTTGTAAAACAAGACAAAGAATATAATATATTTGGAATGAGAGGATCATAGTTATTGAATTATCGATCCCTTATAACCCTTGCTAGCAAGGAGTTTGGATTATCTAACGATCGCCATAGTTATTTTGCTAATAATGCAGTATTAAATTTCTCAATTGCTTGGAATTTTTTTACTTCTTTCATTCTTATTCGTGCATAACTCTGTGCAATCCATCCATTGGATGCTTGTGTATGTGCCTAAGTTGTCACTACTGAAATCCACAAATTACTCTATCATTTATTTTAGTTGTCTTTTTGTTGGAAGTAGATTTTACTTCTACATCATATTAATTAGTTCTTAAAAGAAGAAAGCATGACTAAAATAGTTTAATAAGATTTATTAACTACTAGAATAATCATTTGACAACTATGAATAGTTAAGAAAAGATGAAATTATTTGTATTTTTAAGGGCACTAGTTTATTACGAGAATGTCATTACCCTTTAAATTTTCATTTTTGTTTGTTTACAAAAAAGAACAAACAAAAAAATTCAAAATGGTTAACAAATTGAAAAGAAATTGAAAAACTTTTTCAATCAGAAAAACCATATTTTTCTCAGGAATCCTAACTTCTCTCCTCCTTCATCTTCTTCGTCATCCACTTCTTATTCTTCTTCTCCTCCATTTTTTTTGTCACAAACCCTAACTTCTCGTCACGAAGCCTAACTACGACAACGACCTGCATATCATCATCTCAAAAAGTAAGGTGGAAATCTCCGGTTTTTTGTGAAACCGCGATGTCATTAACATTTGAAGACGAATGCTTGAAATTAGGACAATTGTTCGTTGATGTGGGGTTTGCAAGTTTCTGGGTTTGGATTTTCGAAAAAATTTGGGTTTTTGCAAAATTTTGGGTTAGCATATATGAAATCTGGGTTGACGGCTACAAGAACTGCACTAAAATTGAATTATTTGTAGGGTTTGTAGATAGTTTGTTTATGTTGTGTAGGTTTAAAGGCAATGGTTGTGTCGGTTTTGAAGGAGGATGAGATACAAGTTATGTAGGTTTGTCGTGAACGTTTTAGAGTCTGTAGGTTTTGTGTTTTTATATTCAGTTATGTAGATTTTATAATGAGTTAAGTAGGTTTTATTATCTGTTATGTAGGTTTTATAATCAGATATGTAGGTTTTATAATCAATTATGTAGGTCTTTAAATAAGTTATATAGGTTTTTAAACATACGATGAATGTATATTTTCAGTTGTGTAGGTTTGCAAACTCATGTTCTTTAACATTTTGATGTCTTGTTTTTCTTGCAGCGATGGCGCAGAATGAATACCCAAAGAGACTATTCAGTGTTGGCAAATCTTCTGAGAGCAGAACGAGCTTCAATCATTACATGTAAACTCCCAGAGTTTAAGCAAATGCGTCTAGCTATTGGTGAAGATGCCTTCATCCACATACGAGACAATTTTGTGGTTGGAGTTCTGCTTAAATTATCAGAGAGGGAGTATATGTGGGCAGCAAAGCCAGTCGATTGGTTGCTTTGTAATCAACTTGATGTTAAAAGAACCAACAAGATGTGGCTATTTTTCGGTACCTACCCAATGAGGTTCTTCTCCCTTCACGAATTTGAAGAGATATCCTGTCTGCCATGTGGTCTAGACGTGGATGAAGTGGATGTGGAGGCATCCCATGATGAGTTATGGGCTGAGTTACGCATAAATATTGTTGAAGGTCTAGACTACAATAAACTGACAACGGCATTCCAGAGAAGCAGGTATGTGGTGTATATATCTTTGATGTAGGCTTAAGCATATGTGATGTAGGTTTTTGCGTATCCTACGATGTATGTTTTTGCATAAATGTGATGTAGGTTTGTTTCACGATATGTAAATTTGTTTCACGTCATGTAGGTTTATTTTACGTTATGTAGGTTCATTTCACGTTATTAGGTTTGTTTTATGTTATGTAGGTTTGTTTTGAAAATTTCGGCCCCTTGTTTTTAGGAACTGGACATTCGAGAAAAAGAGAATGTTATGTCTCCTTTTCGTTTTACAAGTTGGTATATTGGGTCTGCATGGAGTAAGTCGGATCCCACTAAGAGCTGCTAACAGGGTTATTAATGTAGAAATTTTTGAAAGGTATTCGTGGGAATGGAATGCCTTCCAATCCTTTCATCAAAGCAGCATCATATACTAGGCTGACGTACACCTTACATTGTTGTGTCCAAGTGCTGCTGATATGGGCATTGGAGTACATTGAATGCCTTGGGAAGCTTTATGGTTCCCAAATAGAGGTGAGGACATATCACTGGTCCGTTGGGAGATAGGCATGTGTAAAGGGAGTTTGGGTGTTATCCTAGAGGATGATATACATAACTCAGAAGATGGAAATGTTTGTAGGTTTTGTAAAATGTAGATTTTGAACATCTTATGTTAGATTAAATTCGAAATTAAACATTTTTATCGTCTTGTTAAGAAGATGGTCCACAAGCCGGTGGAAGAATTTTATCCTTTATGGGAGGGAGAAATGTTGTGTGACCGGGAAGTCCACAATATGATTCAAGATATACTTGGAGAGGAACTGAATGAAAGCTTTTTGAAGAAGATGGTCAGTGAGGGCCAGAAAAGAATCAAGAAAGATAACGTGTTCTCAACAGTTGTTTCAAATATTTTTCTTATGTAGGTTTTGTAGTGTTATTAATGTAGGTTATGTAGGTTTGTGACACATTATGTAGGTTTGTTGATGCTATGTAGGTTTGTGATACGTAATGTAGATTTGTTGTAGGACATGTTGGTTTGTGGAAATTTATATAGGTTTGTGAAACGTTATGTAGGTTTTTTGAGGCTATATATGTTTGTGACACGTTATGTCGATTTGTTGTACGATATGTAAGTTTATGGAAAGTTATGTTGTAGGTTTCTAATATTGTATTATCTCTTTGTATAGAGAGTGGTTATAGCAAAGGCGCAAGTTCCGCCTCAGAAGAAAAAGCCACCACCAAACAATGAAAAGGAGAAGAAGTTGAAGGAGGTTGAGAGGACATATACCATGGACATCTCCTTGAAGTCTTTCGTGAAGGAGAATATTAGGGATTAGACTTAGTATTCCATACATAAAGAGCACTCGGCCATTAAGTCGACGTTGGAGAGATTGATGTCAAAGTTTGAGGAGGCTTAAGAATGTTCACAAATTTTCAAGCTTGAAAAACGAGATGGTGGGGATGAACAATAGGATCTCAGAGATGGAAACAAAAATGTGATGTTTTGCGAGTCCCCTCCCTTTGATTAGGAGAGTCGAATATGGTAGCAGGAGTTGTGCCCTTGCACGTGAAGAAGAGGACTCACCACTTATGGACGGTGATGGCCACGAGTTGGAGGAGGAGGTTGGCAAAGAAAAAGAAAAATCTTGGGTACATATTTCTCTTTTTAAGGGAACGTAACCCGAAGATTTAATGTTAAATGTTTTGTATATTTTATTTCCTGCGGTGTATGTGTGTTGTTTATATGGTGTAGGTTTTATTAGTAAAGCATTCTGAAGTTGTCATGTTAGTTGTATACTGTTATGTAGGTTTTCTGTAATATATTATGTACGTTTTATGAAGAGTTTGTAGGTTTAATAAAATTTATTGTTTCCTTCAGAATACTAAGTCGTGGAAGATGGTTACCAAAGAAACTTCGGAAGAGTCCAATGACTAAGGTTGTGCGATCTGGTAGAGAAGAACAAACATGTAGATATCTAATTCGCAAGTCCTCCATATGATCAAATCATATATATGACTTTACCTAATGATGATGATTGGTTGAGGACTGAAAAAGTCTGGAGGCGGAACAATTAACAAAGGCCTCTGACAACCAAAATGTTTTGGTTGTAATGCATGTTGTACGAGAGAGCAGAAAAATCAAATTGGTTGCTACTCAATTTATAAAACTATATGTTTGTTGTATACTGCTATGTAGGTTTTACTACTATTATGTAGGTTTGTGGATTGATTAGTATGTAGGTTTTACTACTGCTATACAGGTTTTACACCTGTTATATAGGGTTTTGGATTGATTAGTAATGTAGGTTTTACTACCGTCATGTAGGTTTTACTATCATCATGTAGGTTTTTCTATCATCATGTAGGTTTAAAGTTTTCTTAGTATGCTTAACAAATACTGTTTATAAACCTACTTATGATTGTTTCTTTTTTTTTCCTACAGATTTCGCCGTTCAAAGGATGTTCAATTGTGAGTCATATTGTGCAAGGAGTCAACCACTTAATCACTATATATGATCCATTTGGTGATTATGATGCGAGCCAATGGTCGAGACTTGTTGAATACGTCACAAGCGATTGGTACGTCCACCTCATTTTCAACATAAATAATTATTAAGCTACGTTGTTGTGTAACGTGTAAGTTTTTTAGGTATGGTGACGGTCCACATAAAAACTGCGATTTCTATGTTTGGCTGATGACATGTAAAGAAGACTGGCCAGCAAATGATACTCGATTTGGTTGGTTTACTCCGTAGGTATGATTTGTTATATCATGTAGATTTGTGTTCTGCAATGTAGGTTATGTGTTCGCTTATGTAGGTTTTGTATTGTACATGTAGGTTTGTGTTCGGTTATGTAGGTTTTCTGTATTACATGTAGGTATTGTTTTCTCTTATGTAGGTTTTGTCAGCTTAAAAGTTTTTTTCCCTGTTTGGAGCATATGTCCGCTGTTTAGACATTATCTATGTTTTTATGGCACACAATGTAATCAACAGGTTATGTTTGCGATGGGAAAGTACTCATATTATGACCAACTTTAGAACACTTTGTACAAGTGTATGTCTTCCTTGGTGATTTAGACTTAGATACAACCTCTAAAACACCCTTTATTCTTCTTTTTTTGTCTGCTTGCTTGTTTTCTAATGGATAGAGGCTTACAAACCTTATTCGCATCTCGAGGCTTAATACACTTTGTGTAGGCATCGTACAAATTTATTGTATGGTAATACCAATGAGTAAGAGAGATACTCTGAAGACTAGTATTTTTAGCTGCAGCTAGGGCATAAACACAAGAAATTTTGTCTACGTCGTACCTCTTGCACGAATACTTTATCTCTGTAAAATTGACCACATTAGATGAGGTGTGGTTTGTCACATGTGCATGATGCTCACCGCGTAGAGTTTGGCTTCTCCAACTCTTCCCTACAACGTCAATAATTAAACCTACAACGTTAATACTTAAATCTACATTGATAATACGTAAACCTACAACATTAATACTAAAAATTATATTACTACTCGTTTTAGATAAAACTCCAAAATAAAAATTTGTAAAATTATATTGGTAAACAAAAAATACCAAAAAGAAAACATATAAACAAAAAAATAGACAGAATGAACGAAAGATTGTGATTTGACAAAAAAAAGCGAAAGAATTGATGAGATCTCTGAAGAATAACATCTAAGTGAGAACAAAGGTTTTGAAATTTGTGATTTTTTAGGTGATAAGGCACAAATCAGATTCACCCAAATCCCTAACAAAATGCTTAACCATTTCATTATACTCCTTCTCTCCTCTTTTCGAGAACATTCTCATCTATGCTTTTTGTCGGATCTCTTTCCAATTGGGCTTCATATTCAATTGGGCTTCAGTTAAGTTTGTGTTCCCATTGGGCCGGTTCTAGGTGCATGGTATTTAAGGACACAAGTGAAGCCTCCTTGGTAAAACGACAAAGTATAGGGTAATGATGCAGTCTTCTCTTTGACTGCTCCGGAGTCAAAAACATGCAGATGTATAATGGCAAAAGGTGATCAGATGAAGATGCAACATTACAAATGTGTGAAGAAGCAAGCATAGAAAGTGCTTATGTCTTTTACATTGTAACAAGAGATTAAGGAGGGTGAGAAAGCAAAAGAGAAGGTGAGGGTTTTCACTACTTTGTTCTTGATTATAATATGGGGTTTACAAGGGGTAAAGGAGAGCCACGTGAGGGTGAGTGATCTTTTTTTGGCGGTGTATAATCCTTCTTTTCTGGTGAGTGAAAAAGCAGAGAATTCAAGTAATTGCAAACAACAATCGACTAAATCACTTTGAAATACGATTTATTAAGCAATATTCTTTTCTTACAAAAGAACTATTCTTGTTGGAATTATTCTACTCGAGAAACCAACCTAAATCTATTTCAAAAACCCTAATCGATAACCTAGGCTCAATTCACTAATTATTAGAGAATTAGGTTTACAATTAACCTCTCTATTTATAGGCAC
This sequence comes from Lepidium sativum, assembly GCA_023374145.1. Classification (NCBI taxonomy): domain Eukaryota; kingdom Viridiplantae; phylum Streptophyta; class Magnoliopsida; order Brassicales; family Brassicaceae; genus Lepidium; species Lepidium sativum. Next base: position 56,207 of record JAKUCM010002105.1, read on the forward strand.
AAGAGGCAAACCCTCTTGCCCTAAAATCTCTCCAACGATTTCCTTATCACAAAGAAGATATTTTCCTTTTTCTTCTCTTGATAAGATCTTCCAAATATTCTCTGAATAACTTGAATCTTCCTCTCCAAGTTATTCACCAATCTCGTGACTTTTAACTATCAGTCACGTGACCGTAACGTCCAACTCGTCTCACACACATCTTCAATCTCCCCCTTTTTGGCTTGATGTGCATCTTCAGCAATCCCGTTCATGTTCTCCATTTCTAACATTCAGGTTCTTGTTCTGTAATCACGTTCTTGTTCTAAATCAACTTCTTGATCTGAATCAGCTTCCTGATATGCACCTTCTTCTTGCTACAATGCTCCCCCTCGAATGTCTCTCCCCCATAATCAGACATCTTGATCCATCTAGAGTCAATCTCTCATCTCCCCCTGCTTGAGTGCACATTGAGACAAAAAAAAATAAGTGTCTGTCTAATCGCTAGGATTGACCAATTAGTGTACTAAGATACATATGCACAATCGAGAATCAGAGTAACCATATGCTAATTCTATCATACCTGAGATTAAACATAATTTTGTTTTTCAACAGACATTTGATCATCTAGCAGACTCCTCAGTGACCCAGCATTACAATCAACCATGTGAACAATTCCATTTAGCTTTTCATAAAATCAGTTTAAGATACAAAAATACCTTTTGCTGAGATTGATCATCCACAGAGAACCCATATTCCTTGAAGCACAACACACACTCTACTCTTTGAGACGTACGATCAGAATCAAGATTTTGGTGGCTATACTTTCACACTGTCATGCCTTTATCACAAGCATTTTTCAAAGCATTGAGAATATCAAACGGATCAGGCAGCTGAAATTTCCTTTGGAGAGTCATATATTGTAACATATTCATACTTAGATGATCTAGGTATCCTTCTTGATCACATGACTGTTGCAAGACGATATAATTACTTTGTTACAAGTTAATGTACCCTTCTTGATCATGTGTTTTGGCAAATCATCACAAGTACGATACCTTCATCATCTGCATAAAACTAAATCAAAGATATCACTTGACTTCTCAACTCGTATACACTTGCTCTCCTCAGCTCTTTGACCTCCTTCTCCTAATATTTAATATTTCAGTTCAGAGATCAGCTTGTAACGGCATGACAGGCAGCTGTTTTCCACTTGATCGATCAAAACTGATATATGTCTGCCTTTTTCAAGTATGTGCCATCCTTTTCCAGAAACAAGCTCCTGTCTCAAATCAGCTCAACAAAACCTCAAAACATCGTTTAGTACTCACAAATCCCAATTGCAGTTCTTAGCTCCACAAAACGATTAAAAGACAGAGGTTTACTAAATAAATCAGCCAGTTGATATTCAGTGTTCACATGATCAATTATAACCAGTTTCTCCTCAACAAGTTCACGAATAAAGTGATGACGAGTGTCAATATGTTTAGTTCGAGAATGTTGAACAGGATTCTTAGCAATGCTAATGGCACTTTGATTATCACAATAAACAAGCAAGGGTTCAGAAACTGTACCGTAATCAGCAGACATCTGCTTCATCCAGAGAAGTTGTGTGCAACAGCTTCCCAATGCAATGTATTCTGCTTCTGCTGTTGATAAAGAAACACAATTCTGTTTCTTGCTGAACCATGCAATCAGATTGTTTCCCATGAAGAAACATCCACCACTTGTGCTTTTTCGATCATCAACACATCCGGCCCAATCTACGTCGCAGTACCCTATTAAGCTTGTCGTCGTATCCTTCGTGTAGAAGATCCCATGACTTTGTGTTCCACTCACATACTTCAGAATACTGTTAGCTGCTTGGAGATGACTTTCTTTAGGATCAGCCTGAAATCTTGCACAAACTCCTACCGAAAAACAGAGATCTGGACGACTTGCTGTCAGGTACAGTAACCCTCCGATCAGACTCTTGTATGATGTAGCATCTATAGATTTCCCTGATTCATTTCTTGAGAGATTTTCATTTGACCCCATAGGTGTCTTTGCTGCCTTGGTGTTCTCCATTCCAAACTTCTGAATTAGATTCTTTGCAATGTGCTTTGATCCACAAAGATCCCGTATAAGTAAGTTCACCATTCATACTCATCTCAAATTCTTGAGTCATGTCTTGAACAAACTTATCAACCATCGTCTGATTGGTAGATACAAACACTAGATCATCAACATAGATCTGCACCACCATGAATCCTTCATTATTGTTTAGAGTAAACAATGTCTTTTCCACACTTCCACGTGTATACCCATGCTCAATCAGAAACGTGGCTAACCGATCATACCACGCCGTTGGTGCCTGTTTGAGTCCATACAACGCCTTGTTTAGCTTGAAAACATAATCATGATGCTTTGGATCTTCAAACCCTTTGGGTTGTTCAACATACATTTCTTCTTGAAGAAATCCATTCAGAAAAGCACTCTTAACATCCATCTGATACAGTTTGAAACCCATCTTGCAAGCCATTCCAAACAGAAACCTGATAGACTCCAAACGAGCAACTGGTGCAAAGGTCTCTTCAAAATCAACACCTTCAACTTGTGAGTAACCTTGAGCAACCAACCGTGACTTGTTCCTTACAAGATTCCCATCCTTGTCAATCTTGTTCTTGAAGATCCATTTGGTGCCAACAACATTGACATCTTTAGGACGACAAACAAGAATCCACACATTTAGCCGTGAAAAGTTTGGCATCTCCTCCTGCATAGAAGCAATCCAAAATTCATCCAATAGGGCTTCTTTGTATGTCTTGGGTTCAATCTTTGACACAAAACAAGCATACTCAATCGATTCAGCAGCTTCTTGCTTCTGTGCCATGAAAGCCATGAACGCTACATTCCCAGCAAGCTGTTTGAAATCAATCTGCTTTCCTCGTGTAACTCTCTCCCCCTGAATCTCTCCTATAATATCTTTAGAGGAGTGATTACGATGCACTTGAGGAGGAACATCAACCTGTTCTGTAGATCAAACACCTGAACTAGACTCTACAGACTGTTAAGGCTCACCATTTTCATCAAGTTGCTGAAGTGTTAGCCGAAACATGGAAGCATCATCAAAGACCACGTTCACCGTCTCTTAAACTGTCAAAGTTCGACGATTATACACTCTAAAGGCCATACTTGAACCTGAGTAACCAAGAAACATGCCTTCATCACTCCGAGAATCAAACTTCCCAAGATGATCCTTATCATTTAGATTGTAGCACATGCAGTCAAACACGTGAAAGTAATGTACTGTCGGAGTTTTACCCTTCCACAACTCATAGGACGTCTTTGTAGTTCCTTTTCGCATATAGACACGATTGATGATGTAGCATGCGGTGTTAACAGCCTCTGCCCAGAAGTTTTTAGGTGCATTACTTCCATGCAACATTGCTCTTGCCATCTCCTGCAATGTTATGTTCTTGCGTTCAACAACACCATTCTGTTGTGGTGTTCGTGGTGCTGAAAACTGATGATCAATACCTTGTTTTGAACAAAAACGTTTGAATAGATCATTCTCAAACTCACCACCATGATCACTTCGAATGAACTTGATGCCCTGACGTTCATTTTTAAGCTGAAGTGCCAAGATCCTGAAGCTATCAAAATAATCACTTTTCTCACGAAGAAAACGCACCCATGTGTATCTGCTGAAATCATCAACCAAAACAAGAATGTAAGCAATACTTTCAACTTGAATAGGGCCCATCAGATCCATATGAACAAGTTCCAACAGACTCTTGGACCAACATACGGAACAGACTTGTGTTGAGTTTTGACCTGTTTTCCCATGCTACAAGGACCACATACAAACTGCTGATCTGTCTCAAGCTTTGGCATCCCTCTGATAATCTCTTTGTTAGATAACTGCGTCATAGTCCTAAAATTCATGTGACCTAGACGTTGAGGCCAAATCTGAGCTTCACTTTCTGATTTTGCAACCATGCAATATGAACCAGGAACCCACATGTAGCAATCATTTCCTGTACGAACCCCCTCTAAATGAATAGCTCCTTTCTCATCAACAGCTCGACATTCAGTTCTTGTAAAATTAACATCAAGTCCTGTATCACACAGCTGGATGATGCTAATTAGATTTGCTTTTAGTCCATCAACAAGGAAAACATTCCGAAGTTTAGGTTCTGTTGAACTTCTCGTAGTCCCTTTGCCACAAATTTTTCCTTTAGCACCATCACCAAAAGTCACCTTTCCAGCAGTAACCATCTTAAGATCTTGTAGAGAACCTTGTTCTCCTGTCATATGTATTGAGTAACCACTATCAAAGTACCACTTGCTCATTGAGTTACAATTATCACTTCTATCAGCTGTGAATGCTACTCTGCAGAACAAATCCATTTGCTTAACCCAAATCTGGTTTCTGTTTTTACCATTGAAGGTAAACTTTCGTTGTCTCCAAATTCGCTGAACCCTAGATTGAAACTTATAACACTGATATCTCATATGCCCTTCTTTGCCACAATACCAACACTTTACTGGATGACCCCAATGTGATCCATAATACTGAGTCTTCTCAGATTTCCACCCTAGACCCGCTCGTTGATGTTGATGTTGATGTTGTACTCCACCTTTTTGCTGCAAGGGTTTGAATTGATCTATATTCTCTGATGAACCAGTAGCCTTGATAAACTTCATCTCTGCGGATTCCTTCCCCTTATAACCCAAACCAAAACAATCATTAGATGTCCTTCCAGCAGTCAATCGATAGTCTAAATCCTTTGTTCCTTTAGACAACAATCTGATCTGCTTCATCTGCTCAAACAATCTACTTTCCAGCTCTGCATTCTTAGCTTTGACATCTTTGAGTTCATTCTCAGCTTGTTGTAGCTTTTCAACAGCAACCCGTTTGTCCATCATCAGATGCTTATTTTTGTCTTGTGTTTTAACCCAAGATGTCACCAACATGCTTATCTTATCTTCTGTAGTCATATCAAAATCGTCATCAGACTCTGAATCGTCTGTATCAGTTCCTTGGTGTTCAGCAGAAATCTGATTCTCACCAGCCTTTTGACCTTCAGGAATAAGGTCTGCGTTTTCTACTTCTTCCTTGTTGTCTTCCATTTCCACAATGCCAAAATGAGCTACAAAGTGGTGCAGAATGTTATCATCCTCGTCACTGTCACTATTAGTATCACTCAGAGTTGTGATTGCTGATTTTCCACTTAATTTAGACAGGCATTCATTCTTGGTATGTCCATATCCCTTACACTGATAACATTGTATAGCCATCTTCCTCTTGGCTGATGAACATGCAGATTTAAAGTGTCCATAACCTTGACATTCAAGACACTGTTTTGTCAGCTCTGTAGTTGTCTCTATTAGCTGTTGGCTTAGCAGACGCCTGATATTCCTTATTTTCTCTCTTTCAGCTTTCCGAAGGAACTTTTTCACAAATAATCCAACTTGATCTTCGAGATTTTCAACTGACTCCCTGTTGTGAGCTGTTTTTTCAGATATAAGAGCAATACTCTTTCCTATAGTGGTCTCTTCCTTTGCTGTGATCTGAAGCTCATATGCTTGCATCATACCAACAATTTGATCATATCTCATTGTGTCAGAGTTCTGTGACACTTGTAGAGCTGATCGATGACCATGAAACTTAGTTGGAAGACATCTTAAGAACTTTTTAACCAACTTCTTATCTTTGTACGTTTTGCCCAAGATCAGTGCTTTGTGTGCTAGAGCTGACAGCTTATTGCTAAATTCTTCAACCGTCTCATCTTCACCCATTGTCAGATTCTCGAATCGTGAGGCCCAGATGTCAATCCAAGTTCTTTTCACACTGCTAGTACCCTCAAAGCCTACTTCAAGAATATCCCATGCCTCTTTTGCACTTTTACAGCCTTGTACTCTTTTGAACTGATTGTTGTGCAGAGAGCTGAAAATGGCTGACAAGGCTTTGGAATTCCATTTAGCATACAATTTCTCCTCTGCAGCCCACTGTTTTCTGGGCGTTGGGACAGTATCACCGTCTGCATCTTTGTCAACAGGATGTTCCCAACCTTCTTCAACCGCAAGCCACGCATCAGAATCAATACCCTTTATATGTTGAGCCATCTGTACTTTCCAGTGTCCATAGTTGTCTGGATCTAACTTAAGTGTTTTTGCAACGACAACTAACTGTTGCTGTGAATTCTCCATCTCGCCCTCAGGATCTAACACCTGCAAACAATAACAAACGTTATGCGGCGACCCACTCTGATACCAATTGAAAAAGAAGAGAATTCAACTAATTGCAAACAACAATCGACTAGATCACTTTGAAATACGATTTATTAAGCAATATTATTTTCTTACAAAAGAACTATTCTTGTTGGAATTATTCTACTCGAGAAACCAACCTAAATCTATTTCAAAAACCGTAATCGATAACCTAGACTCAATTCACTAATCTCTCTAAAACTTCTCCCTAAGTTCTTAGAGAATTAGGTTTACAATTAATCTCTCTATTTATAGGCACAAGAGACAAACCCTCTTGCCCTAAAATCTCTCCAACGATTTCCTTATCACAAAGAAGATATTTTCCTTTTTCTTCTCTTGATAAGATCTTCCAAATATCACAAAGAAGATATTTTTCTTTTTCTTATCTTGATAAGATCTTCCAAATATTCTCTGAATAACTTGAATCTTCCTCTCCAAGTTATTCACCAATCCCGTGACTTTTAATTATCAGTCACGTGACCGTGACGTCCAACTCGTCTCACACGCATCTTCGGTGAGAACTAGTGAGATGTACCAAGATCAGTTTGATCTTGGAAACTTATAACTCCTCTGTCTTATTTTCTATTTCTTGCAAATCACACACACATAGGTACAACCATAAAAAAGAGCAAGTAAAAATGCATACTAATATGCAACGAGTCATTTAGAGTTAGATCAATTGCTTAACAATGTCATTAGAGCCGAGTTTTCCGCAATAGATTCAGGGATTAGTCTATTCAAATCTGAATAGAGGTGGTTACTCTACTGGGTATTAACTAGGTTATATTGACAACGGTATAATCAGTCAAGTAAGGTGTCATTTTTTAAAATGGAAGCAATTCAAAGAATATTTAAAGTGGAGAAATTTAATGGAGAAGGTGACTTTGACTTATGGAAACACAAGACACTGAGACAGTTAGAGATTATGGGGTTAGGTAATGTGATTCAAGCTTCAACAGATTCAAAGGTAGAGACTGAAAATGAAGATGAGGATCCTAAGACTGTAACTCCTGCAGAGTTAAAAAAGTTAAAGGATACGAGAGCTAGGAACTTACTAAGTCAAAGTGTGGCTGATATTGTGCTAAGGAAAGTGATTAAAGAAAGGACAGCACAAAGTATGTGGACTGCTCTCGAGGGAATCTATCAAGTAAAGTCAATGCCTCATCGTTTTGATTTGAAACATAGATTCTACAGCTTCAGTATGGAGGAAGATAAGAATCTTCATAAGAATCTTAATGTTTTTAACAAGTTAACATCTGAACCAGCAAGTCTCAGAGTTAAAATGAATGATGAAGATCAAGCAGGCATTCTGTTGAACAGTCTACCAAAGAGATTCAAAAACCTGGTGTCCTTTGAAATATAGCCCGGGAACACAGACTATCACAGTCGATGAAATAATAAAGTCATTATACTCAAAAGTGTGAACATACAGGAAAAGGGCTATTAAACTCAAAAACACAAAGTGAAGGATTAGTCATAGTTCAATCTCGAGGAAGAACTGAGAAGAAAGAAAAGTGGAAATCAAACCCTGTTTCCAGAAGTAAGTCTAAAATGAAGAAAAAGAAAGTTTGTTGGATTTGTGAAAGTGAGGATCATTATAAGAAAGACTGTCCTAAGAGAATCCAATCTGGTTCAACTTATCAAAAGGCACAGGCAAGCATTGCAAAAGCAGAATGGAATGAATTGAAGAATTGAAAGTTTCTCAATCACTCAGGGAAGGATGGATCGTAGATTCTGGATGTTCCTACCACATAACATACATAAAAGATCTAATATATGACATTGAAGAAGTTGAAGGTGGAAGAGTTCTAATGGGGAATGATACACACTGTGAGATTACAACTATTGAAATGTTAAAGATAAATAACTACAATGATACACCTGTAATTCTCACTAATGTTAGATTCTCACCAACAGCTAGAAGAAATCTGATCTCTCGTGGGCAACTTGAATCAATGGGCTGCAGGTTTAAATCTAGAAACGGAAGATTACAAGTCTTTAAAAGAGAAAAAGAAGTACTAGCTGCAGATTATAAAGATACATTGTACTATCTAGATGGAAAACCTATTGGTGATCAAGTCAATGTCGCAGAAGGTTGCATTTATTCAAGAACTCTCTTGCACAGTAGACTCGGCCATACGAGTGAAAAGAACATGCAAATACTTTCTAAGGACAACTTGTTAAAGAATGCACAACCATCTAAGTTACCAAGGTGTGAACACTGGATAATGGGGATAAGACACAAGACATCATTTAAGGTTGGAAAAAATGTCTCAAAGGAAGTACTTGAGTATGTACATTCTGACTTATGGGGTTCTCCTAATGTAACACCAAGCTTGTCAGAGTGTCAAAAATACATCTCATTCATAGATGATTTCTCAAGAAATGTATGGATTTATTTCCTAAAACCTAAAGATGAATCTCTCTCTAATTTTGTTGAATGTTAATTATCTGTTGAGAATCAAAGCGGTAAAAGGGTTAAAATTCTAAGGACACATAACGGTCTAGAGTATTGTAACAAGATTTTTGATGAATTCTGTAAGTTTAATGGAATCATAAGACACAAAACTTTTCCTTACACTGCTCAACATAATGGAGTTGCAGAGAGGTTAAATAGAAGCATTCTTGAGAAAGTAAGGAGCTTATTGGATGAAACAAGTTTGGGAGAGTCATTTTGGGCGGAAGCCTCTTCTACTGTGGTATATATTTCAAATCGGACTCCTTCTACACCACTAAAATTTAAGATTCCAGAAGAAATTTGGTCAGATAAGAAGCCAGATTATGCACATATGAAACATTTTGGGTGTCTGGTTTACTACTATGCTGATCAAGGAAAGTTAAAGCCTAGAGCTAAGCGGGGAATTCTTATGGGGTATCCACAAGGTGTAAAGGGATACAAGATTGGAGTATAGAAGATAAAAAGTGTATTGTCAGCGGGGATGTCATTTTCCGTGAAGATATTGTTTACCAAAATGTCAAGAAAATGACTGAAACTGAATTTGAGACAACAAAACATAAGGGCAAGAAAGTGAAATTTGTTCTTCCGAGAGAAATGACTAATGAAGGAACAAAGAATATTAGAACAGAAGACTTAGCTCAAGGAGGAGCTTCTTCATCACACTCAGAAATAAAATATGAAGAAACTCAAAGTGAGGAAACTGAATCTGAAGAGAATATCCTAGATAACTATCTCCTAGCAAGAGATAGCGAAAGAAGACCACCAGCAAAACTTCCAAGTAGATATGATGATTTCGATGTAGCAGCCTATGCTCTAACTGTAGCATAATTGATAGAGGAAGAAGAGCCTAAAACCTATCAAGAAGCTATAAGTAGCAATTATAAGCATCAATGGGTTGCAGCAATGAAAGAAGAGATTAATTCTTTACTAAAGACATAAACTTGGAAGCTAATAGAAAGATCACAGAAACAGAGAGCAATTTATTGCAAGTGGGTGTTCAAATTCAAAGCTAGAATTCCCAGTATTGAGGAACCAAGGTTTAAAGCTAGGTTGGTGGAAAAAGGCTATGTGCAGATAGAAGGAATGAATTACAATGAAGTGTTTGCCCCTGTGGTTAAACATGTATCAATCAGATTACTACTATCACTTGTTGTAAATTCAAACTTTGAGCTGTAACAAATGAATGTTAAAACGACATTTTTACATGGAAAGTTAGAAGAGATGATTTTAATGGATCATCATGAAGGTTTCAGTACAAGTGACCAAGTGTGTTTACTACAAAAATCTTTATATGGGTTAAAGTAGTCACCACGGCAATGGAACTTGAGGTTTGATCAATTAATAAAGGGGCAAGGTTAGAAGAGCAGCATATTTGATCCATGTGTTTATTTCAGGTAATATGATAAACACAACTACATCTATATGTTACTCTATGTGGATGATATGCTAATAGCAGCAAATAGCATGGTGGAAATTCAGAAACTTAAGGATGTGATTAGCTCTGAATTTGAGATGAAATACTTAGGTGCAACAAAGAGAATATTGAGGATGTGTATTATACGGGACAGACAGAAGGAGGTGTTAAGTTTATCACAACAAACCTATGTTGAGAAAGTGTTAAAAAGCTTTAACATGAGTGATTCAAAACTAGTCAAAACACTAATGGGTTCTCAGTTTCAACTTCTAGCCACAAAACAAGAAGATAAGGCAAGAGTTGCAGAGGAAATGAAGAACATACCTTACTACAGTGATGTGGGTAGAATAATGTATGCTATGGTTGGAATTCATCCTGATATAGCTCACACAGTAGGTCTTGTAAATCGACTCATGATTGCACCTGACAAGAAACATTAGATGGTAGTTAGAAGGATTTTGAGATAATTAAGGTAAGAGGGTTCAACGATAGTGATTATGCTGCAATCTTGGATAAGAGAAGGTCAATTACAAGATATATTTTTTTAAGTTGGATCTAATAAAGTGAGTTGGCGATCGGGTTTACATCAATTTGTAGCATTATAAACTACAGAGGCTTAGTATATGGCTCTATCTGAAGCAGCAAAAAAAGCTATTTGGTTGAGATCTATTGCCTATGAGCTAGGTTTTCCGCAGAAGATGGTCCAAATCTACAACGATTCTCAGAGTGCTATTTGCCTGGCCTACAACAGCATGTTTCATGAAAGAATAAAACAAATACAGGTTAAGTATCACTTCATAAGAGATGTAGTAGAAGATGGATTAGTGGAAGTGTTGAACATCGGAACAAAGGAAAATCCAGCCGATATTTTAACGAAATCGGTACCTGTGAAGAAGTTTGATGAAGGATTGAGCAACCTGAGAGTACTCAGGTATGAAGCTCGGTTCTGATTATACCGATGGGAAACCATTCCGTCAAGTGGTCGATGTCGGAAGGGGAAGAAGATAGAGATTTGCATGTCTCAATCGCCGAAAACTATCTGACATCCAATTGAGGTGGAGTTTGTCGAGTCTCTTTGCAATTGGGTTTCATATTCAATTGGGCTTCAGTTAAGTTTGTGTTCCTATTGAGCCTATTTGGTAAAACGACAAAGTATAGGGTAATGATGTAGTCTTCTCTTTGACAAAGGTGTGAAGAAGCAAGCATAGAAAGTGATTATGTCTTTTACATTGGAACAAGAGATTAGTGAGGGTGAGAGATCAAGGGAGAATGTGAGGGTTTTCACTACTTTGTTCTTGATCATAATCTACAAGGTGTAAAGGAGAGCAACGTGAGGGTGAGTAATCTTTTTTTTTGCGGTGTATAAGCCTTCTTTTCGGGTGAGAACCAGTGAGATATACCAGAATTGGTTTGATCTTCGGAACTCATAACTCCTCTTCTCTTCTATTTTCTGCAAAACACATACACATAGGTACAACCATCAAAACAGAGCAAGTAAAGATGCATACTAATATACAACGAAATCATTCAGAGTTAGATCAATTGCTTAACACTTTTTGTTAAAGGTCTCTCTCTCTATTGCATATCTGCAATTGTGTATCCGCTTCTCTCATGCTTAATCCAACTTTTATGAATCTGATTTATCCAGTTCTCATACCTTTCTTCGGGAATTTCTCCAACGGATCTTCATAGGGTTTTTCAAAGACTGACTTTTAGCTGTGCCATTTTGAATTCTCAAAATATCTATTGTCCTTTTGTTTGATGTCTGCTCCGGTTTTTGTTTGTAAGCTATTATTACTACTTATTCTTCTTTAATATTGTTCTCTATTTACCAATTCTGAGAGGTGAGTTTTTGATATAATCTAATCTGAAAGTAGGCTATTGTTTCGATGTAAAGACATCATCGGTGCTTTCTCTGAGTCTTCTCATGATACTATCACTATACTGAAAGCTTTTGCTGTAGGCATATCTTTTTCGAGCACAGAAGAAACATTAGCCCAAGCATTTTCTCAATATGGTCAAGTTCTCAGTGGTCAGTCTCTAATATCAATGGCAGTTAGTTCTACAGCTTTATACATATATGTTTGTCTTTATCAGAGTTAATTGTTATTCTTAGATTAATTCAGTTAGAGGATTGTTAGAGTTTACCTGAAGCGTAAGCTTAATCCATTCTAGTGAAGAATTGACTTTTATGACACTTTTTGGTTGGTTCAGTGAATGTGATAATGGACGAAGTCAAATGTAGACCAAAAGGGTTTGCTTATTTCACACTCTCATCTAAAGAAGAAGCCAGCAATGCTTTATTCGAACTCAACGGCCAGGTATAAACTTCCTGTCTGCAATTTAGAATTCGTTGCTGTCAGTTTCATATTTTTATTACGTCTAGATGAAGCTTTGTCCATTAATCTATTTTCATCTAAATCCTTTCATAATAATGTTCTTTTAAGCATATAGCTTCTTTCGTTTAGGCATGAGACATATCTGATATATACTTGTGAACCCTCCGATGGGGCATTTAACTGAGATATTGCTTGAACATACTGAATCATGAACTCTTTGAACCGGTTATGTTATATAATCTTCAAGAAAATCATATTATATGAATCACAGTTAGTAGATGGGCGGGTCGTGATAATTGACTCAACGAAAGGTAGAAAACACAATCTATCAGATAGCAAGCCGAAGCATGCTGGTGTTTAAAAAAACATTGTAAGAAATTTATATGACATTTGATTTTTTTTAAAAAAATTTGTTTATAAAATTCAAATCAGTTTTAATTTTTTTATCAACTTATTCGAATTTATCAGATATTTGGTTTTGGATAATGAAAAAAAATATACAACCCAAAAGTTTTATAAGAAAGATGATTTTTTATTGGGGAATATGGCTTAATAACCATGAAGTGTAAGACCATTAAATTTTGAAAACTTACAAATTAACCATTTTTACTAATGTAGCATATTTGAAAGTTTCTTATACCCCACATAATTTATGGAGTTTCAAATATTATTAGTGTTTTAATATCCATTGAATATATTGAAATACACAGTTAGAAGAGAGATGATAAGCGAAACTTGTTATGTAAGCTTTGAGTATGGGTCATACTATTCAGTGTCACATTAATAACATAACCAAATACTCTAATATTATCACAAAGTATTCTATATTTATAACAAACTAACCATCTTGAATCCTGTAAACAACATTTACATAGATAATCTGTAATGTCGGACGGTCACTCGGTATGTATTATTTCCGTAATTAGTAATGTGAATATTGAATAACATTTCGTATTGTCATTCTACATAGGTAGTGATACTAAATAATCGTTATATTTATATTCAATACTGCTTTTTAAATATACAAGTATGTATACTTTATTCAAGAAGGAGATACAGTGTATGCCAAGGTAGTTTTAGGGGAGTTGGTTCATGTAGTAAATGGTGGTTGGTATTTCAATACAATTGACAGAAAAAGACAAGTATGTTCACTTCTTCAACAGACTAACATATCGAGCGTTGTTAGACACCATCACAAGCACACTACGTATCAAATCAGAACCCCTATAGATTAATCTATCATACCAGTTTCCAGAGTGATACAACTCCGAAGATGGCGAAAGTGGAGGGGTTAAAGAACTCAATCTATATGTTACAATGGCTGATCAATCACCAAAGCTATCCAATGCTCCCTATTGTGAATGTAGAACTCCAGTTTCTGTTCACCGTCCACTAAAGTTCTTAACAAGCATTAAAGATGATGGAGCCAACCGAGAGTTTAATGGTGATAGTGGAGAGTATGTTGTTTACAAATTCAAAAAGATGTGGAAAAACAATTCAATCCATCGCTGAAATGCAAGTAGATAGTACTACTCCAATATGTAGTAATGATAAAAATGATCAACAATCTACTTATTTAAGTGCTAATATGTATCCTGCCAATCAGCTGATGGATGATACAGCTGCTTCCCTGTTGGTACTATCTCCTTCCAAGAGTCTGGAGTATAGGCTTCATTTTATTTCTGAGAACCTTCTAGGGGATTCATCATCACGTCGATGTCTAGATTTTGCTGAAGAACGTACTCATGAAACAACGGCTAATGAAAACGTACCGGAGGGAAGTACAAGGAATCATACAAAACGTCAAGAAAGGTAAATTCATTTGATTGATAATCTTGTCAATGATTGAAGTGTTCATCCAACACTTTTTGGAGGGATGTTCCACCAATGTTTGATGATGACACTATGGAAGGTACTATTGTAGTAATACTATATACATGTGATATTTTGAAGTGGAAGCATACTAGTTTTCTCTATAGAACCATTTACATTGTATATATAATTGTATATGATACACATGTATTTAGTATACTAATTAGGAGGACCGGTGCAGTTTACTACGGTAGTACATATGCAAATATATACGATATAGATCAAACATCTACCATGTATACATGTTACTTATGTAGTTATTCTATGTATCAGATATATTGATTATGCAATGTTCGATGTTAATTACGAGTTGACACGGTATTTGTTGTAAGGGTCTACAAATAAAAAAAAAGACTACAAGATCAAGACTGCTATGTAGGCAATAAACATAAAATTTCATTTCTGAACCACATGATCTAGTCCAAGTTATGTCTTACTAAAATGCATCACAACATTTTGTCCTTGGCGTGTATATGTCAAATGTGTAGATGCAAGAGGAAATTTCCAAATTCGTCACTAGAAAGCTTGGAAAGCACAAGAAATTTTGATAGAAGGTTCATTAGTTTTGGCTGCAGGGAGCTATTCACTATTACCATGGTATCATGAGAGGTTGAAAACTACAAATCCATGAAACTTGTGCTATTTCGGGATTGTTAACGAAATAGGTGGCATTCATCGATTTAAGTACAATTTCATAGCATTTGCAGCATCAATCATTGAATATAAGCACATGCGTAAAGTTGTTGTTGTAGATGGGACAAGGTTGAAAACTACATTTGGATGCTGCCTATTAACTGCATGTTGCAAAGATGGAAATTTCTTAATTTTTCCATTAGCCTATGCAATTTGTTGTCGATTCAGATGAGTTGTTGTTCATTTCAGACAGACACAATAACATTAACAACGCACTAAGAAAGGTACAAACTATATACACAATCGTATCAAATATAGTATGCTACGCACATTGGATGTCTATTTATATGAGTGCATATTATGATGACTAAATCAGTATGCTAGTGTAGGTGTATCCTTTATCGCATAATGGTGCATGCATTGTACATTTATGAAGGAATGTACGTTCAAGGTTCAAGCTAAAAGTGGTTGCCAATATAATGTTAAAAGCAACAAGGCCTTATACAATATCATCATTCAACAAAATATTTTTCGATATTCAGAACTTTCATCCAGCATGTGCCTCATACCTAATTGACATATATGATAAATTCTCTTGATTATTAATTGTTTCGTAGTAATAAACATATAAAATATCGTAGTAATATCATACACGTTATATAGTAGTGTTATTTGTATGATCTTGTTATGTTTTATATAGTGTCATACATTCACTAATGGTGATCAAATTGCGTGACTGTTTCACTAGAGTAGGGTTCATTTCGAAGACCGCCTGTACAATATTATGGATAGTAATATAGCTGAATCATGGAATGGTAAAATAAAAGAGGCTCGAGAATATCCCATTATATGTATGTTAGAGCACATAAGAACAACTGTCATGAGCTGGTTTGCAATGCACAAAGAACCAGCTATCCGGCATATTGACCTTTTGACTCCTAGAGTTTTTACACTTGTTAACTCAAAGTTTGAAGAATCAGGTTCCTTAGCGGTTAGAACCATTAGCCGATTGGAGTTTCAGGTTCAAGCCATGGATGGTGACTGTGTCTATGCTCACTTAGGTGATTCCACATGGTAATGCAACATGTATTACAGTATAGGGGTTCTTTGCTCACAGGCAATGGCATGCGCATGTCGCCTGAATTTGTCAATTACTTCTCTTGGGTAGGTTGCATGTCTAGCTAGTACTTTGACCTCCGCATATAAAGAGAAAATATATCAATTCCATCAGTCAGCCATGAATTAATACAACTTAATAACAAGGGACACGTCTCAGATATCCTTCCTCCATCTGTAAGGCGGTCACCTGGGCGACCAAAGAAGCTAAATATTCAGTCTAGAGGAGAGTACAAAGTAATGCATAGTATAGTAATTATACAGATATATATATATATATATATATTGTAAATATAGACCTGAGAGTTACATTATTACTTACTTTTGTTGGGCATAGGACGAGGACCATGTTAGGTTTTTAAGGAATTCGACAATTATCAATTAAATAATCTAGCAAAACCCTAAGTCTTAGGTCTTGTATTAACTTAATTGAATCTGATAAATAGAGAACTCGATTATACCTGAAGTTTGGTTAGTGCAGCGGATATAAGATCAGGTATGAGATCAGCAAGTGCTCCAAGTGTAGCACCTCTATTGATAGTCCACACGCACGCAAGTAGGAGAGAAGTTTGCTAGAACTTTGTGTGCAATTCTCTTAGGATTTCGACTTGTGCATCCGCGGCTAGGGTTTCTTATCATCTCAAAAACGTGCCCTATATCATATATATAGGGAGTTTAAGTTAACCTAATTAATTCCTAGTTGAACTAGGATTAATTTAGGCCCATCCCAAAACACCTAATTAATTCCTAGTTAGACTATGATTAATTTAAGCCCAGCCCAAAACACCTAATTAATTCCTAGTTGAATTAGGATTAATTTAGGTCTGGCCCAAAACACATGTTCTCATCCGAAACCATGTATTATTATGCTCAAGTCATGAATCATTGCTATAATGATCATTCCCTATTGAATTGTCTCCATTTGCTTAGATGTGTGACCCAATAGGATCATATAGTACTAGCAGTGAGTATCTCAACTCACAAATTATAAGTGAACTCTAGCAAGCCATTACAACCCCTAGTACCATATAACTTTGTCTAATCTCGATGTTAGAACCGACCACACGAGAAAGTACAAATGATTGCAGGACATTCCCAACAAACCAAGAGAAGTTGCACGCGATGCCTTGATTTAGGACATAACAAAGCATCATGCAATAATCCAATATAAGAATGGACATATGTCAACTATTGGTTTGAATCCAAATAAATAACCTTGGGAGTGGGCTTAGTGATGGGTATTATCATCTGATATAGACTAGTGAATAAATATATGTCGCATTTTTGCATTATCTTAGTACTAAGTATGTAGAATGACTACATACGTAGACATTTGACAAACATTGTCTAAACTACATTGTAAAGAAAGCTTATCCAGGAGATTTGACAAACGATATTTGACACTACTAACATTGAGTGCATATATAATAACAATACACATGTATCAATACTACATTAGTAATAATCACTACTATATAGTACCAGCTCATAATTACACAATATAAGCTATAATTAGTATATATATTCATATTATAAAGTCCCACTATCTAAACCAACACAAATGTAGTTACATACTAACGGAACAGAAGTCTAATTATCTAATTAAACTATAGCACAAAAATAATTAATACTAAGTATAAAGTAACTATAGTAACTATTCACTATTATCCTTTCTATTTTTGTTAAGGGATAAGTCAACATAATGACGTCATGTGAGAGAGTATAAAGTTGTGTAGCTTTATAGCTAAATCATAGCCTTTTCCGTGAGCAATTAAGACTATCACATCAATAACTATTTCTTTTGTATTACTAACTAAAACTATTACAAATATATTATTTAAATATTTTTAAAATGTCTTTGTTCTACAACTATAGCTATGTTGAAAAATATTCTTTCATTCCCTTGTATTAACTTGCTAAGGATAGAAAGAATGTCAGATACTGAATAGATTTCAAGTCAAAACAGCTCAAATTCTGATTTTTTCTGAAAATGTTTATGATATTCACTTTCGGAAATATGTTGTGTAGACTTGTATTATCATATTGTAAGTCTATTATTAAATCGGTTACATATATAGTAGATCAAATAAACTAAATGTTACAATTTTTAAAATACTACAAGCCAATCTTGATAATGCAAAAATGGTGGTAGGATCTTGGATAAAACGACACAGAGGTGGTTGGTACTTTGTCGAGGAATATTGGGAATATTCAAGTCCGTACTAAAGAGTTACAACTTGAACTTCCTCAACAATAGCTAGAATGGATGAATTTTGATGAAAGATTATCAACAAAACCTGAGTTTATCAATAATAATAAAGACCTTGATTTTCATCATATTATGTACAGAGGTGGAACAAATATATTTCTACGTAACTATTGGTGTTATGAAACCAAATAAACCCTGCATATCGTTAACAAGAGACGATGAAGCAATAGGTAGTTCCATAGGAAAAAACAAGTATACATACTGTCATCGATGATGATGCCGGATATGGTATAAGCAATAGTTTGGATGCCAGTTCAAGCAAATACACTAACTCATTGCCGTTTCTATTGAAGAGACCAATGACTATAATGCAGATTACACAATGTGTGGAATTACTATACCGGATAGTATTGATCCATTATTCTATGCGTATGATACAGAGGATACAATGATATATACGGGAATAATAGTTCTATCTTCAGAAACAGGTCTACCTCTCATTGTTGGTGATTGGTCCGAATATTTGGATGCCATGTATGGAACTTACACTAAATATATTTTTGGCCTTTCAGATGGAAACACTACACATTTTAGTGAATCTGATATCAGGGTGGAAATACTATAGTGGATAAAACTGATATTTGTTTGGAATTGGCATTTTATGGCGATACTCCAAACTGTCCAAAAGCTTATCTATTGGATATGGAAAGCAACGATGGAGGATATTAGATACAAGCAAGCAATCAACATCCATTGTCTGAAACTATCAAATTTGAATCATCAAAACGAACACTTTATCACAAATTTGAAAATTGAAGATTCAAACGGAATCTATGATAGTGAAGTTATTAGACCATGCACAAATGATGTTATAACAGCGAGAAATATGAAGGCTTTAAATGATTTTGTTCCCTTCTAGTTATTCACACCGTTGATATAGAATGTATATTATAATAGTAATGTGTTACAGATAGTACTACTATATATATGTATACTAAATTTTTTATTCGTTTATCCCTTTGCGCATACGTTAATGCTACTTTTTTTGACGTCAACTGTGAAGACGATAAGTTGTTTGTAGGCCGAATCATTAGGTCAAAAATAGTCTACCTTATCAAATGGCCATATACATAATTAACAGTCAATTCCATTTAAAGTGTGATAGATCGAATCCTAAATCTCTAACACTATTATGCATTTCTCCATCTTGTCCATGGCGGATTTATACGACATATATACAAAAAAGAAATACATTCCAAATCCACCAAGCTACAATAACTCATACTTCTTAAGGTGGAGATCGTAAGAATTTCCATAAATTGGCTACAACAAAAGTAATTAGTTAAATTATAAAGTCTGTATATTCGGATTACATAATTTACTAGATGTTGGTGCGATCCACAAGTATTTATTTGATGAGTAGCATGTTAATATATCATATAGGAATGCATGGAGAGCAAGAGAGCTTGCACTGGAGAGAACTTTGGGATATGTTGTACGAAGGTATGCTTTACTACCAAACTACCATTATTTACTACAAAAAGCCAATCTAAGAAGTTTGTGTTATTTAGAGGTTGTACATGATGAAGTGGACAAACAACACTTCAAGTATAGCCTCATTGCTTTTGGTGTATCAATAACAGGATTTGCATTCATACTATTATCTTGTTGCCAAGACGGAAATTTCCAAGTATTTCCTCTTGCATATGGAATTGTAGACAGTGAAAATGATGATGCTTGGGTTTGGTTTTTTCTGAAGATGAGGAAAACTGTTGAAGACTCTCCTGATGTTGTCTTCATTTTCGACAAGAATGGCAGCAGTTACACAGGAATGCGTAAAGTACCAACATATACCTTTATTATATCATGTCTACATGCATATTCATACTCTTCTAATGGCAAGCCTACATTATTATAAATTTGTACTACTTACTTGTATTTTGTATACATAGGTCTTTGATTATACCACTCATGTTACCTACAATATTAGCCTGGTACGGAACATAGTATCTAAATTTGAGACCAAGATCCTCTAAACAATGATGTTAAATGCAGCAAAGGCGTATACAATTACAGAATTTAACAAAATATTCCTTGCAATTATTGAAATACACCCTGGATGTGTTGTCTATCTATTGGACATACGTTAGTTGATGCACAAATATTGTTTGAATTGTATATATATAATTAAAGCTCATACACATACCAAATGCAGGATTTTATAATTGGGTGATGAGCCATTGCAAGGGAATCCGATTCAATATTATGGATATTAACGTGGCTGAATCTGGGAATGCTATGATTAAGGACTCGTGAATATCTCATCATATGCATAATGGAATTCATTCGCGTAAATGTAATAAATTAGTTTGCAGTGTGATATGTCATAAGTATCATAGATGCCAATTTCTTGACTCCTATGGTGAAGATTATAGTTGACACCTACACGGATGAGGCATCCTATTTTGCACTAACTGGTATATGTGATATATATTTCAATGTACAGACACAAGTTGGAGAAGACTTTTATGTTGATCTTGGGGAAAGTACTTGTTCATGTGAGCACTTTCAACAATTAGGGATACATTGTTCCTATGCAATTGTTGCAGCTTCCCAACTAGACTTGCACACACCATCTCTAGCTCGTATAGAATACCTGCTAGGTGCGTAGGGTTCATAATATGGTGGGAAGATATATCATATTCCTTCTGGTGGTGGGAATATAGTACTACTTGAAAATCATCAAGCCGAGTTCTCACCCTCTAAATGTAAGGTGTGGAAGGTAAGGCCAAAGGAAAATTCAACAACACCAACAGCTGCACCCAATGTAAGTAAACCAGATAGATAACCTATACGAAATAGACTGTCTACATATGTAATTATATTATATTTATTACTATGTGGGTGTTCATGCATAGAAAATAATGGTTATTGATAATGACATTCGATGCCTATATAATGTAGTAATATTATATATGTAATCATACTATTACTAATAATTGGCAACAAATGTACACTCATTAACTCGTCCTTCAGGCAACGTCCCTCAATAATTTCAAGGAAGCGTGTATTAGGCACTTGAACTACATCAAAAGACCAAATCTCTACACAAATTCTGAGAAAATTCAAATTAATCAGTCATATAGTATATATATATATATATACATAGTATTGATATCTATATATTCATATATCTTGTAACCTCTCTGTTTTGAGTAGATCAGTGAACACTTTGAGTTGGTCTTCATTGTGGTCTGAAAAAAGGTCGAACACATGTATAAGGTGGTTCCTTCCAATGGAACACTTTTTTCGTACAGTTTCTTGAATTCCAGTATACTTTCCCTTGCCTCCATGTTGAGCCTTTTCATTTTCAGCATCTCCTGATGGTGTAAATTTATTGGGGTTATACCTCGATCTTGTGCTTGCCCTATTAACTGGTTTAGTACTACTCTCAACAATATGTGCCAGAGCAGCTGCTGAGTTAACATCAAGATGGTTCAGATTGTATTGGCTCTATTGAGTTAATACCATCAGAAGCCTTGATTATCATAAATTGTATAAATATAACATAACAATGGTAGCAAGACTAATTCCCCAATTATGTAGTAATACTGTATATGTAAAATTAGTGTTTGGGTCAGCTGTGTTAAACCAAATGAGAAGCTTGGTGTATCTATAACATGTAGCTGGCCAACTTTAGCAGCTCTATAATCTAGTTTGAAAGTAGCTATAACCTAGAATTTAACTATATTACTATGTGCATATATAATAAAGATTGTTAAAATTACAACACATTAGAATTGGAAAAACCCTGAGTTTCATTACAGTATGTGACTTTTGTAGATTGTTCTAATTGTTCTTCACCAGAAACTATATGAGTGTTAGTTTAAACATTCATATTGATAGGAGTAAGATAAGACAAATGTAAAACTACATCTAGTTCCTATTATTGAGTATACTTACACTCTGATAGTTAGTGATATGAACCTCAGCTTGAGCAATCTGCATAGTATCTGTAGTATTCATGGCAGATGGTCTTACAAAAGGTCAACATACAAGAACTCCATGCAACATTTGAAATATAAAACAATGAAATAAATAAAATGACTATTACTCATAAATACTCATATTGCAGTACTAACTCATACCATTTGAGTCACACTTTGATCATTGTATGAGGATGTTGTAGTGTTTGTGTTAGTTAAATTGTCGTCTTGTATATCAATTAACTTGAAATAAGCAGTTACTGTACTCAGTATTATTCATATATCACATATATAAACACCCAAAGTATATTATCTTATTATCGCCACTGCCCTCCTCACTATGGATGGTCTTCTCATGTTCATCTCTTAAGAAGTGCTCCTAAGTATACAAAATAGAATTACTATATAAAATTATGTTCTACATACATGCATATTATATGGATGAGCTGTTCGTACCTTAGCCAATATATCATCCTCCTCAGATTTTTCAGTGGAAGTATGCGGAGCAGGTGCATTATGGGCTAGAAGAGCTACATCAGGGATTTGAGTATGTGGACCAGTTGCATTGGAGTCTATAGGAGAGGCATCCAGGTTAAGAGGATATGCATATGGGGTTAGAGGAGGTGCATTTGGGTTTAGAGCAGGTGCATCATCGATTTATTTCAAGCATTTCTTTATTTCGTATTAGGTTCATAAGAAGATGTTTGTAAATCAATAAGTTCAAGTACTATTTATGTTTAATAACTATTCAGACATGCGTACCTGTTCTATTGCAAGGTGATCAATAGTCCTCTCACTTGACACATTTTCTTCTAGTATGGTGTCATCTTGTATTGTGCCATACTATACCATGTTTTGTATATAGAAGTTCTACATTTCATTACGAACACATTAAACAAACAGAAATCAAACCTTCTTTGAAATGGTATTCTCATCTACTATTATGCATTCCCGAGCAGTCTCGATGTTTTTTTACTGTAAGTAAGTCATTTCAATTCTCAATTAGATTGATATAATATGATTATAACTAATTTTTATTTAATGTAATAATTGTAACCATAAATGTTGAGTGGAAATGGGAGAAATAACATCATGCATTATGTTAGATTATGTACGAGTTTCATCATTTGGTGTAGACGCGCCATCCATAGCATACTACAGAGTATAACCGTATTACACTTATAGACATACTATTGTTATGTATAAGTAATATTACTATATATACCACCAACACACCTCCTTAGTATTTATGTTTGCTTCCTCGCCACCTTCCGAAATAGAAGAATAAACCGTTTTGATGATTTCCTCTAAATCTTCCTCAAAACTGATATGAGCAGTCCGACAAGCTATGTGAGGACTTACTCACCTACCCGATGAAGTAGGCTGTTCTACAAGAAAATATATATGAGTATCACTACTCGATGAAGTAGGATGTTCTGCAAGAAAATATATATGAGTATCACTACTATATGCAAAATTTACTAATACTGAATACATGAGTGATACCTTTTTAAGAGACCTTTGATTTTCTGGGGGCGGATTCTTTCAAAGTGGATGAAGCTTTCCTAGCTTTTGGCTTGCTAGCCACATTAACAACTGCTGGTACTTTCTTTTTTGATACATCCCTCTTTATGGTTGTATTTCTTTCCACTTCGTGCGCTTCATTTCAACATGTAGTTTCTTGAAGCACTTTTCGAAATGTGCTTCCATTCTAGAGGTGTATTTTTCATCACACCTTTGGCTATCTTCTAACCTTCGACAACTGTCTACTGACCGGCACAAGGCTTAGTAGAATTGCCTCCAATATCTCATCATTCATCTAAATGTAGCTCTTCTATAGTTGTAGAACTTCTACTAATATACTTAACATCATGGTCTTTAGACTCGCCTGCTTTTTTGTTTCTTCTTTGTTTTCTCTTCCAAATTTTCATCCTTCTTTCCACCAGCCCAACTATTATGATCGAAATCATAATATTGGTCGATTAAGTCCATCAATAAATTGATCTCATGATCATCTTCTTCATCCAAGAAAAGTATACCATTCCAAAATGTGAACTGTCCTGAAAGAAAAATGATGTCACTTGTACCTTCAGATACACAACATTAATTACTAGTCAGAAATATAGCATACATTGTTGTGTGAATGTAACATGGTATAGTTTATTTACCTAATACTACCGATATAGAACTACTATTATATAACCCACAACTACATACCTTGTAATCTATTTCAAGTGCCCTAACAAGACTGCATCCAATAAAGCAATGAGAGCTAGTCTCAAACGAGTTTGGGGATCCATTTATGTCTTCCCTTTCATTAGAAGTCGCATAACATCCTGGGCAGTCACTCTTATCTCATTTTTAAAGAGGGATTTTCAGAAGTCATGCCTAGTAGTGTTGAACTTCGGTTTGTCATTTCCAAAAGCCTTCTACCTTTCTTTATAGGATGTGGTTTTCTCACAGTTCCACCCTATTACCATATCAAGTATTGAATGATGTACCTAATTGGCTTTCCAGCAAACAGCCACAAAAGCTCGTAGTTTTTTTCTCTCAGTAGCTGCCTTGACATGATGTAGTGACGAAACTTAACAAAGAATGTTTTATTACCCATTCTCATAAGAGAGTCGGACTTTGAATTCATCAGCCTATTCAAATGTTCTTCCTCCAACGCCGACTTGATGGTTTCAATATAGCAGAGGTTGTAGTAGTTGTTAATCATGTGTTTCCCTGATGGTTCACACCCAGTAAAGAACATCCTATGAGGTAGATCTCCTCCATTGTTGAAATATATGTTCTACAGACATGTCATCATTATAACAATACTACATCAATAGATATTCTATACAAACTAACATGAATCTAAGACTACACATTTACAATTCATAAAGAAATATTCTAAAATAGTGTGAATATACATTGTTCAATATATGTACTTGTCTGCAGTTTAAGTTAGTAGTTAGCAACTAACCAAATGTAACAAATTTTCACTTACTATGTTATTAAATTATATATCATAACTTTGTAACTGTCCCTTAACACAAGCAGAACTACATGATTCACCAAATTTATAATTTATGAAATTCCTAACTTTAAATTCTCCTAAATTTACCCAAACCAAATCTAAGCAAATAACCAAAAATGATCAAACGAGTGTAAACACTATTTTAAAATATTAATATTGTACTCAGCAAATGTGGTAATTCAATGTTTTTTACTCCACTACCGATTGAAGTAGGCGGATTGTTTGCAAAATGGACTAGTCTATAAAACCCTAGGTTTGAATCGCCAAAATGTACAAGAAAATCTGTAAGAATGTTCAATCTAGTAGAAATACAATCTATATAGTAGTACTACATATCTATCTAATTAAATTTTAATAGTTATTTCAGATTGGAATTCTCTGATTCTGGTGTTCATACGAATATCGATAGATTCAAAGAAAGATAGTCATATATTTACAATGTTGGGAAAAATTGGTAGATGGCCAAAATTTCTATATGTATATAATATATTATTATCCTAATTGGAAAAAACCGAAATTGAGATTAAGAAACTTACCGATTTAATAAAATCTGATTGAATGCATCAAGAAAAAAGAAACTGACATCAACAGTTTATTCCTTTATTTTCAGCATTTGAATTTATTATTATTTTTTAAATAAAATAAATTAAAGGGTAGTTTCGTATAAAATGTAAAATGTTTGTTGAGTATATAGTTATTCTATTATAGCATGGTTAGTTTGTAAATTATAGTTTAAAATATGGTTATTCCGCAAATTATCCTTTAATTTTTTTTGTTATATTATACAATTAGTGTGTAACACATTTCGAGACTATTAGTTTATATTTCCGGTTGAACAAGTGACTGGTTGATACATGTTAAATCATAATGTATATTTTATATAGTTTATAATAAAATAAAATAAACATTTCCTTAAAAATTATTTTATTATACAGAGAAGAAGCATAGCTTCGGTACAAAGTGAACTTACATGGTCAAGATATGAATAACCAAAATTAGATTAAAACATTAACCACACGCATAAGCTACGAAAAAACCTAAAAGCGTCTTCCACGTTTCTTTGGTGGAGAGATTTCATGAGAAGACTGTTTCTTCCTTTTGGAGCTCTCACCCATCTCGTTATGTGTGATTGGAGCGCCATCGATTTCTATAGGTTGTCAAACTGTGGAGCCTACTGACTTATGAGGAGGGGAGAAGAGACCTTCATGTGGTAGTGGAGGGATTTGTTGTATTGGAATAGCGTCCATAGGCTGTGCTAGAACCGGTGAAGGAGCCAGGGATTGAATATACTCTTCAGGGTCTTTCTGAGCTATGTGATCACTTGCAGTGTGCGCCGAGATAAGATATCATTGAGAAGGCGGTAGATGAAAGTTCCAAGGTTGATGTGGTGGAGAAGAATACAAAGCATTCATAGACAAATTGCAGTTGTGGCTTATCACCATCATGAAATTGGATATAAATTGGAAAGCCACATGGTTGCTCACTGAAAATGCATATCCATTAGAACTGTTCCAAGTGTTTGAGCCACATAGCGGATAGATTGAGAGGAAACAAAGGCCAATGGGATTCCTCGGATTTAAAGATCGATTGAGCAGACCATGTTTTAGTAGGTCACAAGAAAAAGAGTGCTTGTCTTGACCCAAGACGAGCCTCCAAAAAGTTGGAAGTTCAAGAGGGATTGGTAAAAGCGGGCAATTAGAGAAGGAGGCATATATAAGAGGTTCCATACTTGTTTGGCTAATAACGCTAAGTTGAAAGCTTTGATATCCTGGAAACCCAGACGCCTTTCATTTTTTGGTCGATATAACTTCTTCCAAGCCACCCAGGGGATTTTCTTCCTAGAGGCAAAAGAGCTCCACTAGAAATAAAATATAGGGATATGATTTTCTGACATTGAAATTTAGTGAGTGAAAGTAGGACATCGCATATACAAGGCCATCACCACATATTTAAGCGAAACTTTTTTTCCTTTGAGGGACAAAGTCTTACTGAACCGAGAGGAGGCTTGAGATTATAACTTTGGAGTAATGAAATTAAACATAGTACGTTTGGACTGATAGAAACATTGAGGAAGACCTATATATTTACGGACGTCATCCTTTGAGGTAATGTCGAAAAGGGATTCAATAGCCCGTTTAGATGCATCATGAACAATAGTACTGGAAATTTTGTGAAATTTATTCCCTGTCTCGAAGCTTCAAAGTTGATTTGGAGGCAGAGATTTGTTGATAAAACAGAGTCTAATTGATAACAGAGCAAAGGTGTTTGTTCTATGCGATCTTTTGTTATTACTTCAAAAAAACACCAACCTTGTTCTATTTATTACAAACTACAACAAGGTTTTTAATAATACAACACAACCTATTTACAGAACATGAACAGGTATGTATAAGAGAAGAGTTGTGTCTCTTTACATTGTGACTTATGATTCTGATTACTTGTCTGTTAACCTAACATGTGTCTCTTAATCTAACATGTGTCTCTTAACCTAACAACTGAATTATTCGACCAACAGTCCTCCTTAATTCAGTTTTGGTCTCACGCCAAGCTCTTCTCTTAATTCTTCAAATCTTGATCTGTTCAATGCTTTGGTGAGAATGTCTGCAATTTGAACCTCTCCTCTGCAATACTTGAGCTGAATGAGTCCCTTGTTCTCTGCTTCACGCACAAAATGATATTTGATTTCAATATGTTTTGTCCTTCGATGTCTTACTGGATTTTTCCCAATTGCAATTGCTGATTTGTTGTCACAGTAGATTGGAACACCACTTTGAGAATCAAAATCAATTTATTCTAAAAGTCTTTGCAACCAAATTGCTTGATTTGCTGCTGCACACACTGCTATATGTTCTGCTTCTGCGGTAGATTAAGCCACTGTTTTTGGCTTACTTGAATGCCAACTAAATACTGCAGAACCAAGAGTAAACACATAAACAGTTGTACTCTTTTTGTCTTCATTTGAACCACCCCAATCACTGTCTGAGTAACCACATAACTCTGGATTGTTGATATTAGTGAACTGGACTCCAAAACTTGATGTTCCTTTTATGTACCTTAAAACTCTTTTCGCCTCTTGGTAATGTTTTTCAAATGGCTTTGACATGTAACATGAAAGATATGAACTTGCAAACATCAAGTCTAGTCTTGATGCACATAAGTAGAGCAAACCTCCAACTATACTTTGATACTTTGTCGGTTCATCGTATTCTTGATCATCGTCTGTGTTGTCCTTGCTTTTTGATGTAAGCGGAGTGGTTACACTCTTACATTCTTTCATACCAAATTTTTTGAGAAGTTTGTAGGCATATTTATCTTGTGTCAAGAAGACTCCATTTTCATCCTGAACTATCTCCATACCAAGAAAATTATTTAACAAACCCAAATCTGTCATCTCGAACTCCATCTTCATATCTCTTTTGAAATCTTCAATGAGTTGAGGATTATTTCCGGTGATTACTAGGTCGTCTACATAAAGACTTACGACCAGAATCTCTTGGTTTCTTTTCTTTATGTATAAAGCTGCATCATTGTCACTTCCCTGAAAATTATGTTGAAGAAAATAAGAGTCAATTCTCTCATACCAAGTTCGAGGAGCTTGTTTTAAGCCATAAAGTGCCTTTTTCAGTTTCAGCACTTTATCTTTTTCTCCTTCGACTTTATGTCCAGGTGGTTGAGAGACATAAATCTCTTCTTCAAGTTCTCCATTTAAAAATGCCGACTTAACATCCATTTGATAGAGCCTCCATCTTCTTTGTGCAGCAAGAGCAAGAATGACTCTTATTGTATCATGCCTTGAAACATGAGCAAAAGTTTCAAGATAATCAGTTCCATACTCTTGTGAGAAACCTCTTGCAACTAACCTTGCTTTATACTTGGTTCGATCTCCATTTGAATCTGTCTTGATGCGGTAAATCCATTTGACATCGATGATATTCTTGTTCTTTGGCTTATCCACCAGCAACCATGTTCGATTTTTCTCTATCATGTCTATCTCCTCCTCCATGGCGTCTCGCCATTCTTTGATTTCACAAGCATCATCATATGAACTTGGTTCTTCAGTCACAAGAAAATAGGTTTCAACTAACTGTACTGTTTCACTTGACTCTACTCTGGGTGCCACTTGCATTATTTCTCTCATAGATTTGTACTTCCTTGGTGGTTCGGATAAACCTTCTTCTTTCGAATGAATAGAGATGTTAGATTGAGTGTAAACAGGAGTAGATATTTCTTGAAGTTGATCTACTTGAACATGAGGAGTTGATACTGGTAAAGAACATTTTTCTTGACTTCTTCTCCTCTGTTCCAATCCCATCTCTTACTTTCTTCAAAGATTACGTCCCTTGATATCTCAACTTTTTCATTTTCCAAACAGAAAACTCGATATCCTTTTGATTGGTTACTGTAACCAATGAAAATCCCTCTTTTGGCTTTCTCATCCAACTTCCTTCTTCTTTCTTTTGGTACATGAATAAAACACAAACTGCCAAATACCTTCAAATGACTAACATTCGGTTTATGGCCATTCCATTTTTCAAACGGTGTTGTATCATCTTCTATTGCTTTTGTTGGTAAGCGATTTTGTATATATGCAGATGTGTACACTGCTTCAGCCCAAAGGTTTTGCGGTAGTTTTTGCCATTTCCACAAGTGATCGATTCTTTCGTTCTGCAGTTCCATTCTGTTGAGGGGAATACGACATTGTTAGTTTCTTCTCAATTCCAAACTCTTGACAGAATTTGTTAATCTCATTTAATGTGAATCTCCTCCATTGTTTGATCGAAGCTTCTTTACTTTACAATTGGATTGTGTTTCACCCATTGCCTTGAACTTCTTAAATGATGAGAATACTTCAGACTTGTTTTTGATAAAATATACCCAGCACATGTGAGTATAATCATCTAAAAACAGTAGAAAGTATCGACTTTCATCAAGTGAAGGAGTTTGCATTGGTCCACAAACATCTGAGTGAACTATCTCTAGTTTCGCTTGTGTCTTCGTTTGGGATTCTTTTGGAAATGATGTTCTTGTTTGCTTTCCAAGATTACAAGCTGAACACGTCTCTTTCTTGACTTGAAACTTTGGTAATCCGATTACCATCTGTTTTTTCTACAATTTCTCGATCCTAGAATCATTTGCATGACCAAATCTTCTGTGCCACAACTCATTGTCACTTACTTCATGACTGATCAAGGCTTGTTATCGTGTGGAGGACCACATGATAGGAAAACTCTTGTGTTTCATCTTTATTTCCATAATTTTCCTCCCCTTAGGATCCAAAATTATGCAATTTTTGTTTTCAAACAAGACACCATATCCATTTGAAATGATTTGTGGTACACTGAGAAGATTTTTCTCTAGTTCTGGTACCAGAAACACATCTTTTATTACCTTTTTTCATTTCTTTGTGGAGACTGCAATATCTCCTTTCCCTGCAGTCATAACAAATGATCCATTTCCAACTTTGATTGGAACATTTACTCTCTTGTCGAGTCTTGTGAAGTATTTTGCTTCTTTTGCCATGTGATTTGTGCATCCACTGTCAATCAGCCATACATTGTCCTTCATTTCTGTGCAATTTTCCTCTGTTGCACTAAACAACATGTGATCGTCTGAGTCTTCATCTTCGAGACTCACGTGTGCTTTCTCAATTTTCTTTGATCGACATTCTTTTGCATAATGTCCAACTTTGTTGCAGTTGAAGCACTTCCTATTGCTTTTTGTATTTCTACCATAGTCTTTCTTTGACTTTTTCCAACATTCCAATTCAGTGTGATTGTTCTTTTTACAGAACTTACACCACTTCTTTCCCTTGCTCTTGTCAATCTCAGTCCCGCCAAGATTGTCTCCTCTTGATCTAACTTGAAATGCTCCTTCAATAACATTTTCATGTCGAGAAATTACTCGTCTTTCATGTGCTTTGAGTGTACCAATTAACTTTGTCACTGATAATTCTTCCAAGTTCTTCGTTTGCTCCATAACTGAGATAATACTATCAAATCTCTCAGGAAGAGAGATTAGTATTTTTTGAACAAGATGATAGTCAGATTTCTCGTCTCCATGAACACGTAATAGATTTCCCAAATCTATCAGTTTGTCTGTGAATATTTTGATACTATCACCATCATTCATTCTCAGATTCTCATATTCTCTTTGCAGTGACTGCAGATTAATGGAACGTACTTGCGCAGATCCTTGAAACTCGGATTTCAAAGCATCCCATGCCTCCTTCGAAGTCGTGTATAGAGCAATACGAGAGAAAATTTTGTCGGTTACAGATGTTTGCAAAATTTGCAAGGCTGTAAGATCTTTAGATAACTCTTCCTCCCATATATTCTTCAATCGCCGATTTTCAGGAGTTTGCTCCTCATCTATTGGATTCGTTGATAATCCGTTTTCCACAACTTTCCACAGTTTTCTGATTTTGAAAATAGTCTTCATTTTGATTTGCCAGAAATCATATTTTTCTTTTTTTTTGCTTTGATTTGTCCTTTGATCAGCAAGGCTCTGATACCATGTTGATAAAACAGAGTCTAATTGATAACATAGCAAACATGTTTGTTCTATGCGATCTTTTGTTATTACTTCATAAACACACCAACTTGGTTCTATTTATTACAAACTACAACAACGTTTTTAATAATACAACATAACCTATTTACTATACATAAACATGTATGTATAAGAGAAGAGTTGTGTCTCTTTACATTGTGACTTATGACTCTGATTACTTGTGTCTGTTAACCGAACATGTGCCTCTTAATCTAACATGTGTCTCTTAACCTAACAACTCAATTATTCGACCAACAAGATTTAGATTCGCACTTTCTTGTAGTGTTGAACAACAAACAAATAAGCTATCATCTGGAACGGAGACTTTCCCGTGAAAAAGCCTGCTTTATGGCAGTGCAGATATCACGGTGTTCCAAAATGTTTGGAAAAATTTACTCGCCATTCCGTCCGCTCTCAGAGCACTGTCCCCATGGATACCAAACATTACAGCTTTAATATCATCGTTGGTTAACAAAGGGAGTAGGGAAGCATTTATATCCACCGATACTCGCGGGGTAAGACCATGAAGGGATTAACTGATTCATCTAGTAAGACTGGATGATTTTTAAGCCATTATTGCTTAACAAATTTATGAAAATAGCTCGTATTTTTATCCCCGTCGTGAAGCCATTGCGCTCTACTTTTCTATTTCCATAATAGTTCCTCTTTGCCATATTATTTCCTCAGTTCCCATCAAAGATATGATGGTTTATGGAAGTCGGGAGCAAAACTAGAGGTTTCCTGATCCAGGTTCTCCCTTAGTGAAACAATAGCTTGGGAAGAGTTTAATTGATTTCCTTTTTCAAGAGGCAATTGTTTTTGACACGAGCTCATGCGGTCAAAGATAGGAATATCTTCTATGGAGCCCACGTTCTGCCATCCATTTTGAACAACATATTCAAAATCATCATATGTTATTAAAGTAAAAATTACCCCGTGATGGAGAAGTCACACCAGCAATAAAAGGTAACAACAGACTGTGGTTGAAACCAAAATTTTCCTTAATTGTTGAAGTTGGCGGAAACAATCTAAGCCACTCATTATTACCAAAACTGCGGTCTAACTGACATTGTACCCATATGTGATCTCGTTTACCCGCCCAGGAAAAGAAGTTGCCAAAACCTGAAATTTCTTGTATATGACAGTCTTGAATCATCTAAGGAAAAGAAAAGAAAAAAGATTCCAACCTAGGATGGCCACCCAACTTTTCATCATTCAAAACTAACTCGTTGAAATCTCATGTGATAGCCACAATTCAGAAAGTGAAGAGGCTATATTGAATAATCGATTCCAAACTAACAGGAAAAGATGACGAACTGGATCTCTGTAAATAATGGACAAATATCATACATATGTACAAATAGTGATACGAGTGTCGATGATACGATTATCAGAATTTAGTATTTGCAGGTCTTGCGAATCTTTCCAAAAAGGGCTAAACCACCTGCCAAGTTGACATGTACAACAAAGAAATTGTTGGCGTAGGCCATCCATGTTGACAAGAAGAAAGTTGAGTATTAGGGTTCTTTGTTTCCATGAGGAAAATGATTTCCGAAAATAGATGTTTTCGTAAAATGATGTTCTTTGTTTCCTTTAGCCATCAAATTTTCAGGGTGCTTCTCAGTACTCTGAAAATGCTCATTAGGGATTGGGTGGTTTCTAGCTAACCACCGAACCAATGAAAGAAAAAATGATATTTGGATCTCCCATTGTAGTCTTTCAAAGCTTGGACAAAGCAAGGTTTTGTGTTGGAGGACGAGATGAACTGGATTTGTTATTTGGACCTATATAATCCTTTGGTGGAGCTGAGCAAGAATCACTAATGAATCGACACTTTTCTGGTTGGGGCCCTGATATCACAAGTTTTAACCTCTACAAACTACTACAAGTGCACAACAAATTCGAGTAATATTTAAGGATCTATTCCACGAAGATCTAGTGTTCACTACAAGAAAACACGCCATTTGCGATGGCCGAAGCCCTTGCAAGGCTGTCGCAATAGGCAAAAAGAAACGCCCTTGCGATGGCCACATATATGTCGCAATTTGCGTGTCGCAAACATAGATTTGTAGCATAGACGTCGCAAGGCCTGCGAGGGAAATAAAATGTCGCAAAGGCCTAGCATAACCGCGTGTCGCAACGGCCTAGCAAAGCCTGCGACGCGCTTGCGGGAGCTCGACCTGCGACGCGCTTGCGGGAGCTCGACCTGCGACTCCCTTGCAAGGGCGTGCCATGCGACAGTTTTGCGGGAGCGCGGCCTGCGACTCCCTTGCAAGGGCGCGTCCTGCGACGACCTTGCGGGAGCGCGGCCTGCGACTATCTTGCAAGGGCGCGCCCTGCGAGTCCCTTGCGAGAACATTTCCTGCGACGACCTTGCGACGCGTTTATAATTTATTAAAAATAAAAAAAATATTTTAAATATTTTAAATAATAAATTAAAATTAAAAAAAAAAATTTTCAAATTAAAAATATTTATAAATAAAAAAGATTACAAAAGGTTTTTTATAAATCAGAAATCGTCTGAGTGGTCTAAATTTCCCGACCCGGATCTGGTGTCTTCGTCTTCAGCATTGATCTCGGCAAATGCATCAGCTAGCTCTGGATCCTTCTTGGCGAGTATAGACCACAAACGATCATAGGTCGTGATCTTCTTCTTAGCTTTGGCAAGCTCGGTGTTTGTCTGATCCAACTCTTGGGTCTGACGGTCGACATTATGCCGCAGGTCACTGGTTGCCACAGATGATTGGGAGAATCCTTCTGGTGAGATACACTGCTCAATCCTGGAGCCAAGAGAACCTGTTCCAAATATTCTCCCTTTTTTACGGGGAGCGATCTAATAAAAGAATAACAATATTAAGTTAGTTTAATTTAGCAAAAATATAGGTTAGAAGAAAAATTTAAAATGTAGATTACCTCAGAGTAGATCTGGTTCTTTTGCGCCGTAGATAATCCCCCGGATGCTGAGCTCTCATCACCGCCTTCTTGAGTCAATTCCTGCAACTTTGCAGTGACGTCGTTGTAAAGCTTCTCGGATTTTTTGTCAACAAAAACTCCGGCCTTGTTCCGCTTGGTGATGTACAGAGTGCTAAGGATATCAGGGAGCGTATCCCCCGATTCCTCTTGCTGTGAAATTGTAAATTAAGACAATAATTGTTTAAATAAATGTAAATTATATTTAAAAATATTTACCAGTTTGCGGGCCCGAGATTTGAACAATGTTTTGCCCGAGCAATGTTTGTGGGGACCGGTCCCATCAGGGTCAGCTAACCGAGCTGCTCGATAGCTTGCGCTTTTCTTCTGAGACTTGGGATCCTCCCAGTAGCGAATCAAGCCTTCCCAGACTGAATCTTTGAACCACTGTGGCATTGCCTCGTTGCCCTTCTTCTTCCACTTATTCTTCCATCGACCCACCTGATCGTTCATCCGTCTACGCAAGACCGCCTCGAACGCTTTCCGGACTAGACCGGTAATAGAAACTTCCTAGTGAAAACGTTGCTACAAAAAAGAATGTAAAATTATAAGAATGAAAGTGTAAAACTCTTATAAACAATAAATTAAAATAATGAAATTTTTTTACCGCAAACATTCTGAACTATCTGTCGATGATGTGGATAGGAGTTTGGCTAAAATTAGCATGTGGTTCCTGGAAATCCCGTTCAAAGATTTCTCGAACCGCCGTTGGCAAATCTCCGTCGTCATCGAACTTACGTTAGTATATTTTTATATATTATAAAATTACGAATAATAAATGACAAAATTTGTAAAATAAAAATAAAAGATATTACCACAAAGTCCCCGACGGACGGTTAGGATGAAGATTAGGGAGAAATTTGTGCACCGGATCTAACAGTATGTCCTCGATTGTCATCCCCGCAGTAGCGTCTGGTGTCAGGTATTGTGGCTCACCGGGACCTGCATGACCAGTATCAGCAACAGGCGAAAACCCCGGGAGAGATCCATAACTGCCACCAGGGGTCGGTGGAACCGATCTAGAACTCGAGCAAGGAGTCGCCAGAGGGTGCTCACCGACATCTAATAGATATCGCGTGTATGGATTATGAGATCTAGACATCTGGCACGAAAAATTTTGGAAAAACAAATCGGATAATTAAATCCGATAATTGTAACACCGTTAAATAAATCCGATAATTATCTAATAAATTTGGAAAAAAAATCGGATAATTAAATCCAATAATTGTAACACCATTAACTAAATCCGATAATTATCTAATAAATTTGGAAAAAAAACTTATTACATATCAAAAAAATTCCGAAAATTCCGAATATTCCAAAAAAATTTAAAAAAATATCGAAAAAATTCCGAAAATTCCTAAAAATTCCAAAAAAATTTCGAAAAAATTCCATAACTAGATCCGACTTATAGGATCCTAAATCTAAAATTCCATACCTAGATCTAACTAATTACATCCTAGATCTAAAATTTAAAAAATTGATGAAAAAAAAAAAAACTTACATTGAACGGCGAGGAAGAGGGAGAAGGAGGAGGAGGTCGCGCAGCTACACGGCGAGACCCCGGCGGTGCGCGGCTACACGGCGAGACCCCGGCGGTGAGACGGCGAGACACCGACGGAGAGAGAGAGAGAGAGAAAGAGAGAGAAAGAGAAAGAGAGAAAGAGAGGAAGAGGGGAGAAGGGAAAGAGAGAAAGAGAGGAAGAGAGAAGGAGGGAAAGAGGTAAAGAGAGGATGAGAGAAGGATATAGTTTGTGGGCGGAGGCGTCGGGAATCACCGGAGGAGAAGAAAAGGGAGAAGAAAGAAGAAGAATCGGGGAAGAAGAAGGTTGGTTTTTTGTTTTAATTCCCGGGGGCGCACGCGATAGCCTTGCGACGTCCCTAGGGTTTTCAAATTTGCTACTCCCTTGCGACATCCCGAGTCCGGATGTCGCAAGGGAGTTGCAAAAAATGCTATGCCCTTGCGACATACGGACACGGGATGTCGCAAGGGAGTAGCATGTTTTTCAAATTTTAAATCCTTGCTATGCCCTTGCGACATCTCGGGTCCGGATGTCGCAAGGGAGTAGCATTTTTTGCAACTCCCTTACGACATCCGGACCCGAGATGTCGCAAGGGCATAACAATATTTTCGAAAAAAAAATAAAAGGTCCGGAGACCTTTTACGGTTTTTTCTTCTACAAATAAAGATTTACTAGGCCCCTACTTAGTCTAATGTCATTTCCCGCAAAATAGTATAAATGCAATTTTGCGGGATTTTCCAGACAAAGGTAGGGGCCTCGCAAGTCGTTATGCGTAAAAGGTACTACTTTCTCTCTCTAATTTGTAGTAGGTTGTTGTGAAAATGAATTGACTTGGAGGCTTATTTATAGGGGATCTTGCTACGGAATTGCGATGTTTCGTATGCTACATAGCAAGGGTGTAGCAAAATGTGGTGTCGCAATGTTATTGCAGGAATCTAGCATATTTGTAAAAATAATTAAAACAACTAAATGTTCGGTTTAACAACTACAATGAGATAGTAGGTCTAAAATCTTATTTAAATTTCAATTATTCTTCATCAGTGTCTTCCTCTTCTTCTGTGTCTTCCTCAGAGTCGTTGAACTCATCAGAATCTTCAAGCTCTTCGGTTGTATCATTAGGGACTAAGTCTTCTACTTCTTGTTCTGCGTGTATGATTTGTTCCGTCGACTCAACAGCTACAGCAAGTTCTGATGATCTTTCTTGTTGCATGACCACATCATCAGCTTCTACCATTATACGACCTCTTGGATTCACTTTTATTACAGAAAACCACTTCTTACGCCTTTGCCTTATACGAGGATATGATATAAAACATACTTGTTCAGCCTGACATGATAGAATAAATGGGTGAAACTTAGAATACGTTATGTTTCCATTTACGTCTGCTACCCCTAAGTTATTAGAGCGTACTCCTCAACCGGCCGTCGTATTGTACCAATGACATCTCTCGAACGGGTACATCCATCTAAATTGTACGGGCCCACCGAGGGCAGCTTCATGTGGTAGGTGGATTGGAAGATGTTCCATCACATCAAAAAATGCAGGAGGAAAGATCTTTTCCAAATTACAAAGCAACAATGGAATGTTACTTTCTAATTGAGCAATGCCATGCAATGTTAGTGTTCGGGTACAAAGATCTCTAAAAAATGCACCGATCCCTAAATGTAATAAAATCATTATTAATAGCCAATCAATGTAATAGTAAGAAAAATTAAACAAATCAAAACAATATAATCATTTACCGGCGGTTGATTCATGGACGATAGTTGGAAGCAGCTCAAGTAATGCGAAAGGAAGAAGTCGCTGCATGAATACATGACAATCGTGACTCTTCATACCAGATATTTTTTCCCTTGCTCTATACACCTTGCAAATTTAGACACGTAGCCATCCGGAAACTTGACATCTGAAGAAATCCAACTAAACAACGCTTGTTTAGCTTCTCCTGACATACGGAATATCGGAATTGGTTGCTTTCCATCCATTGTGATATGTAGTTCGGGTCTTGCACAAATTTCGGCCAAGTCCAACCTGGCTTTCAAATTATCTTTACTTTTACCCTGTACATTTAAAATCGTATTCATCACGTTGTCAAAAAAATTTTTAACAATGTGCATCGGATCAAGATTGTGTCGTAGCAAGTGATCTTTCCAATACGGGAGTTCCCAAAAGATACTCTTCTTGTGCCAATTATGAGATTCACCGTATCCGTCAGGCATGTTTCCGACAACGTGCCAATTTCCCCCACGTTCACATCTTTCCTGAGCACCATAATGATCTATTTCCTCCAATACTTCACTGCCTGACATGTATGTTGGTGGAGGAACACGCACAACCTTATTTTTCTTGAACAATTTCTTGTTCCTTCTATATGGATGATGCATGGACAAAAACCGCCTATGACAGTCAAACCAACATGATTTCTTCCCATGCTTTAACTGAAATGCATCTGACCAACCCATACAATATGGACAAGATAACCTTCCATGGGTCGTCCATCCTGATAACATACCATACGCCGGGAAGTCACTTATTGTCCACAACAAAACAGCGTGCATGTTGAAATTCTGCTTTTGCGCGTATTCGAATGTGCATATACCCCTATACCATAACTGCTTAAGCTCGTGTATCAGAGGTTGCAAGAACACATCGAGGGAACGCTTCGGATGACTAGGACCTGAAAATAGAATAGTCATAAACAAAAATTCTCTTCTCATGCACATATCCGGTGGAAGATTATATGGTGTCAATATGACAGGCCATAGAGAATATTGTCTACCGGATAAACAAAATGGGCTAAATCCATCAGTGCATAAACCTAGATATACATTCCTTGACTCTTTAGCAAAGTCAGAATGTACCGTTTGAAAATGTTTCCACGCATTTGCATCTGAAGGATGTGTAACCTCCCCATCTTTTACTTTATGTTCATCATGCCATCTCATTGCAGATGCGGTTCTCTCCGATTGATATAATCGTTTCAGCCTATCAGTGATTGGAAGGTACCACATACGTTTGTACGGGATACGCGTCCTTCCGTTCATTGCACAGTATCTTGGCTTTTCACAAAAACGACATTCCTGCAGCTTATCATCATCTCTCCAAAATATCATGCAATTTTCACTACAAACATCTATCATTTCAAATGGTAATCCTAGACCCGCAACCACTCTCTGCATTTCATAATAACTCGCAGCAGAATTATTATCTTCCGGCAAATACTCTTTAAGCAAATCAGCAAATTGATTCATACTTCTCTCGCTTATGTTTCCTTCACTTTTAATAGACATTAGCCTAGATACTAAGGATAGTTTAGATAGACCATCTCTACATCCCTCATAGATGGGTTGATTAGCAGCATCTAGCATATCATAAAATTGTTTTGCTTCCGGGTTAGGTTCTTCCGTAATATTTTCAACAACACCAGGAAAATACCCATGATATGCATCTGTAACCATATCATGTGACATATTTCCTTGTAGATGAGCGTAATTTTCAAACATACTACCACCATAGTTGTTATTAGCATATTCTTGACTCCCTAGATCATTACCACGAGCAACCATATTACTACTTTCACCACCCATACTATATCCTTCCCCATGCGAAAACCAGACATAATAGTTTGGAGTAAATCATCTATTATAAACGTGTCTTTTTACCATATCGATATTCAAATATTTCTTGTTCCCGCACTTTAAACATGGACAAAAAATGTTACTATCATTTGGAGTATGTGGGTTATTTGCCGCCTGATTTATAAATGCCCGCAACCCATCTCGGAACTCCTTCGTCACTTCTCCAGTCTCCATATCCCTTCTATTATACATCCATCATCGTAAAGTGAACACTTCATGTTCCGACGTCATTATTTCCCGAATCGTAATTTATTTAAATTTTTTTGCAAACATAAATTTCTCTCTCTAGATTCTCTCTCTTATAATTCTTGTTTGGTGTAAATAAACAATGTCATGTGGGGGATATTTATAGGGAAATTTAAAAGGTCTGCTACAGATTTGCGATGTCGCTAAAGGCACACGCAGAAACCACGCAAATATGTAGTAAACCTGCGATGGAGAACATGTCTCGCGAAAACGTCGCAAGTTTGCAATGGGTTTGCGACATTTGTACGGGCCTCGCATAAGTGTCGCAAACGACTTGCAATGACATCGCAAACTTGCGACGTTTTTTCGGCATCGCAAGTTTGCTAGGCCATTGCGATGCCCACTTTGGCCTCGCATGGGTGTCGCAATGGCATAACATTTTTGCGACACCATTTTGGTGTCGCAAATTTCCCTAGCAAATGACCTTTTTCTTGTAGTGGTTACACTATCAATTTTTAAAGCAAGTTCAAGGTAATACAATTCAAAGTGATTCAGGTGAATGCAACTAACAAATAAAGGCAAATAAACGATATGAAATTCAATAATAAAAAGCATAAGGCACAAGGAATTCATCAGGAAGTATGGAATCTAAACCATGAAACTATTATAGGCATTATTAGATACAATTCTTGAACAGAGAACACTATTATGTAGCAAAGTCACAATCATGGCGTCAACTACTATGTCTACCAACCTAGAATAATAAATTATTGTTTGTTCATAGAGATTTAAACACACATTAGCATACATATGTGATAAGTTTGCAATTAACCTTCACATATGCTTTCGTTGGTTAAGGATTAATTATTCATCTATGCTATATCATGCATCTAACATGCACTTTTGGTGAGTTAAACAACACATAATCATAAGGTAAGTGGTCATGGTAACCTAAGCATTATAAACAGCAAATATGAAGAAGGCAGAGAGATAAGGCCCTATTTGTTCCTATTTATTAAAACCTTAAATACCTAGAAAACCTTAAACATGATTAAGAAACCACTCAGATATGGTAGAAATAAACAAAGAAAAATAAAATAAAATATAACATAATCTAATTGAAAATAGAATATAATAAGGGTTCATAAATCTTTTCCAAAGAGTTGTAGAGTCAGAGATCTTCTCTCCAAAAGCTTACAAGAGTCAAAACTATAGTAGCTGCCCGAAATTATCAAATTGTGTCTAAAAACTTCTCAAAAGCCTAATTTAAAGAGGCTAAAAACGTGCTTGGTACAAAATAAGTAAGACCGAACAAAATAAAGAAATAATGGGATCGATCAATCAAGGTAGAGACTGACCGATCTGAGCTTCTAAAAGCGCTAGATTTGATCCAATTTGCTCCAATCCATGTTTTGAATGATTGATTCCATCCTAACTTGTTTTGGACATGAAAAGACTCTAAAATACTAACAATGACTCGAAAAGTCATAGAAAATATGAGTTAAAGTGATAAATTCGCAATACGTCAGACCCTTGGCATCTACCAAAACTGAGGATGTGCGTTGCTGAAAGTCGACGGGATTTTGTGGAAAGTCAGGTTATAACAATGAGGTGGAAGGATTGACTTGTCCCGCCAGCATTATAGGCGTGTCCCTTAAATTATATGGAGAAGTTGTGATACGTCTATCCAACGATGATCTAAAATAGTAATCACTTGAGGCGAATTCATTGGTAGCCCTTAAGGAGAATCATATATAAAATGGCTACAAATTCCGTTCTACCATGCGTTTGAGTGACTCGAAAAAACAATTTGAGCGGTATCCGAGACGGCCACATTGACATCCTAAGCTTGGTTGAGAAAGCTTTGAGGTGAGTAAAGCGTGGAAGTACAAGGCCAGAAGCAAGATGACATTTCTTGGGTCCAATATTTTTTGGTTGGAAAGAACTTGAACTAGAGGAGAGGAGAGTTCTTGACAATCAAACAATTACCAGGATTGGAGGTACTCCATTTTAGTGTAAAGACAATGAGTGTAATCATAAGTTTATCTACCACATGTGCAATAATATTACGATGGTTCCACTGTAAATTTATTAACATCAGGCAAGCGAATTGTCCGAGTTTTATAGAGAGGATTTGGTGTCAAAGCTAATCTTAACACAAACAACATTATTGGGATGGGATCTCTCTTCCTCAAGACCAATATCTATAATTTCACCAAGATATTGAGCAATATCCATAATCGTGTCTTTGGGAAAACAATTTACCAGTTTTTATATATCCATATCCAAACGTGAAAGAACTAGAGAAAGTCATTTAGTGGATGTTATGTCCATCGTTCAAGGATTATACCCCAATCTTCATATACCCATAATCTAGTGTTGGAACTTTTTAAATAAAAAATAGAATAATGTTATTGCAATTTTTATGGTTGTTACAAATTTGTAACTCCAAAAATATTTTTCATTAAGAGAATTATTTCATAATAATGTGAAATAATTGCAAAGATTTGTCATTCATACCTCTTTTAACTCTATATATAGTCTTGATCTCTTGATAAAAAAAACTCACTCACTCAATTTATTTTCCTCTCCCTCACATAGTTAGTTTTCTCAAGAGAGTATAGAGTAGGGTCTTGGTTTGTAGATTCCACAAAAGAGTGAAGCTTTTGTGGTCTTATAGTGATTGTATCATGGGGTTCAAAGGCGCTATTTTACCACCTCATGTGGGAGCTTTTTTGGATTCAGGAGAAAGAGTTAGTTCTTGACTTCACTTTATGTTTTTGCAATTTCAATATCAAAGGTTTTTTCTACTAAATTATTCTTAGAATTATTGATTGATTTGGATTATATTGTTATGTGCTTTGATCAATTATTGGTCTTATATATGAGCCTTAGAGTCTGAATCCAAAAGATCTGAGAATCTGATCAATAAATATTTTTATTTTCGATTTAACAAAGAAGAAACCAAGTTTGTTTGTTGTTTTTCGTCTAAATAACTATTGTGTGGCATCAAATAAAAAATAAAATAAAATAAATATAAGACCACTTAAATAATAATAAATAAATATGAAATTCTAATTTATTTATTTTCTTTATTCTCTTGCTTTTATTTACGTTTATTACTTGTTTAATTTTCGCAAAAAATTGTTTTTTGTTCTATTTTTTGTAATATGCCTCTTATGCTCTTCTAATTTCTTTTTAGTTTTCTGTTTACCATAATTTTATGGCATCGAATAACAACGATACCCATATGGTCGATTTTGACACCAACCCCATTGCATCAAAATAAGTTAATGAGTTGACACCCTCAGGGAGTGGTCCACCATTATTTGTGCAAGAACTCGTGGTTCCACCTCAGGGAGAAATTCATTGGTATGTATTTCAATGAATGAAAAGACAAGATGTTGTTCTTTATGACAACATTAAAATTGGCACGGTACTTAACCGAGGATAGACATGTGTTTCCTCCGGATTATAATGACCAACACGCATTGGCTAGCATCCACACGTGGTACCACGATGATTACCTACGTAATGGGTACATCAAGGCTCGCTTAGAAGGATCTCTTTTCAAGGTCTTCCAAGAGTATAAACTTTTAAGGTCCTTTGGGAGGCTTTAGAAGCAAATTTCAATTCGTACAGTGTTGGCTCCGGGAAGTTTGCTACACGCAAATTCCTCGACTTCAAAATCGTGGATTCAAAACTCATCATTGTACAAGTCCATGAGCTTCAAATGCTTGTACATGAGCTTGCAAAAGAATGGATGAAAATCAGTGAGATTTTCGTTGTTAATTGCTTCGTCGAGAAGTTACCACCAAGCTGGATTGATTTCATGTGGTACCTCGACCACAAGCAAAACCAACTCACCTTACCAAACTTGGTTTCATGGCTTCAAAATGAATCTTCGAAAATTGAGAAGTCAAACTCGTTTATGATGGCGCACAATGCCAACATGGCCGAGTATAACCGTAAAGGTAAGGAAAAGGCCGGGCTTTCTAATTATGGTCAAACACGTGTTCAAAAATCATTAGGACCTAAGGCTCACCAAGTCTCAAGAAGACCAACAAGAAGTTTGTTGGGAAGTGCAACTTTTGCAAGAAGCTTGGGCACAAAACGGCGGATTGTTGTTCCATTCTCAAAGAACAAAACCAAGCTCACCTCACGGAGGCGGATTTATGTGCGATCGTCACTGAAGCCACACATCGCTAAAGAAAATCCGATGGAGTAGTGGTATGAGACGGGTGTCATGACACACATATGTGTCAACCGTGACATGTTTAGTACTTACCAAAAGTACACCACCGACGAACATGTTTTGTTTGGAAACATCTCACACTCCAAAATCGAAGGCACTGACAAGGTGGTCTTAAAGATGACATCAGGCAAGGAGGTCACTCTCTCCAACGTGACGCACGTACCCGAGTCATTAAAGGGTTATGTCACACGG
Source organism: Lepidium sativum (assembly GCA_023374145.1). NCBI lineage: Eukaryota > Viridiplantae > Streptophyta > Magnoliopsida > Brassicales > Brassicaceae > Lepidium > Lepidium sativum. The sequence continues at coordinate 100,801 of JAKUCM010002105.1, forward strand.
GGACTAGTTAGTTGATCCTTAGGAAGAATGGGGTGTTTATTGGAAAGGGTTATGTCACACGGGGACTAGTCAAAATGAGTTCAATGACTATCCACCGGAAAGATGGGGCTTCAAGCTCTAAAATTGTTGTAACCGATTCGGGCTAATAATAATTCATTTGCTTATGTGGTTGAGTCTTATAATAATTGGCAAATGCGTTTAGGACATGTAAATTCTAAATTAATTGAAAGATTAATGAATTTAAATTTAATTCCTAAATATTCAATACACAAAGACAAATGTGAGATATGCGTTCAAGAAAAACTCCCTAGAACACCATCACCTCAAGTATACAGAAATATCGAATCTCTTGGACTAATCCACACAGATTTGTGTGACCTGAAATTAGTTCCAAGTCGAGGTGGTAAGAAATATTTTATAACTTTCATAGACGATTTCACAAAGAATTTATATGTATATCTTTTACATAGTAAGGACGAAGTTCTTGAAAAACTCAAAGAATACAAACTTGAAGTTGAGAATCAACTAATACGAACTATTAAAACTGTTCGTAGCAATAGACGAGGTGAATATGATGGTCCATTCAATGCTTTTTATCGAGAATATGGAATTAATCCATTAAACCACCACTCCATATTCACAAAATTATGGCACATGTTACACGTTTAATTCATTACATTGCTTTGGCATAATTCAGAAGATCTACATTGACTCAACGAGTTAGTCTAAATCGACTCAACGTGTCTGATGGAATTAGATTGTGGTGAATATGGAGCGGTGGTTTAATGGATAATGTCATGTTCTCGATAAAAAGCATTGAATGGACCATCATATTCACCTCATCTATCGCTATGAACATTTTAATAGTTCGTATTAGTTGATTTTCAACTTCAAGTTTGTATTCTTTGAGTTTTTCAAGAACTTCGTCCTTACTATGTAAAACATATATATAGCAATTCTCTGTGTAATCGTCTATGAAAGTTATAAAATATTTCATACCACCTCGACTTGGGACTAATTTCAGGTCACACAAATCTGTGTGGATTAGTCCAAGAGATTCGGTATTTCTGTCTACTTGAGGTGATGGTGTTCTAGGGAGTTTTTCTTGAACGCATATCTCACATTTGTCTTTGTGTATTGAATATTTAGTAATTAAATTTAAATTCATTAATCTTTCAATTGATTTAGAATTTATATGTCCTAAACGCATTTGACAATTATTATAAGACTCAACCACGTAAGCAAATGAATTATTATTATTAGTCGAATCGGTTACAACAATTTAGAGCTTGAAGCCCCATCTTTCCGGTGGACAGTCATTAAACTCATTACACGTTTAATTCATAACATTGCTTTGGCATTATCCATTACATTGCTTTGGCATATGACCGAGGTTCATACACCAAAAGTACTACCATCAGACACGTTTACTTCTGTACTAGACCAGATTTAGCACATACTGTCAATGTGTTGAGTCGTTATACCAGTAATCCCGGTTATACACACTAGAAGGACATAACGAGAGTATTGGATTATTTACAATATTTTAAAACTTATACCTTGCACTACGGTAAAGAACCAGCTGTGCTGGAAGGATACAATGACACAAACTGGATTTCTTATTCGAAGAACTCCAAATCCACTAGCGGATATGTCTTTACATTAAGCAGCGCTGCGGTATCCTGGAAATCTTCTAAACAAACTATTTTGGCTCGATCAACCATGGAATAAGAGTTTATTGCTCTAGACAAAGCAATAATCTTTGTGGGGAAAACCAGTCCCGACTATTAGAGTACATTGTGATAATCAATCGGCCATTGTCCGAGCACACAATAATCTATATAATGGTAAATCTTGTCACATTCGTCGACGACCCAAAACCATCAGACATTTGGTCTCGAGTGGTGTGATCAAAATCGATTACAATAAGCCTGCTAATAAGTTAGCAGATCCATTCACTAAAGGCCTAACAAGAGATCAAGTGCTCAAATCGTATAAAGGAATGGATTTAAAGCTTGTTGCAATGACAACTTTATGACAAATACCCAACTTATACAACTAGCAATCTCAGGCGATAGGTTCAATGGGACAACTAAGTCAAATAGATTTTCATCAAAGTACGACACTACCATTCCTAACGATAATCGTCGTGCCAAGAAATACAAAATCAAGGTTAAGAAATGCTTTTAATGATCAAATAGCTTTGACATATCAGTGGAGCTGCAAATGCTACTTCTTAAAACAAAGTTATTCAACGAATCACCTAGTGAGTGTGAAAAGCGGCCGTTTCTGGGAGAATTTATCTAGGGAAAATTCTTTAAATTCACTCACAAATATATTAGGCAAGTTCAAGACCACAATAAACACAATAGAGAACCTCCTACTCTACTAGAAATAACAATGTGTTATAACTATTGTCTCAGTTTACGTAAAACTCAAGAAACTTCAAAACATCATGTTCATTTTTTGGGCAAATAACCTCGACATATATTAACTATGACTGGTTCAAAGTTGAAAAAATACTACCAGCTCAAACACAATGTTTTTCGTCTATACTCTCGTCATTTGATCAGACAATTTTGTGAACTTTGTTATGTAATCTCCAAAATTTGGGCATGTTGAGGATCATTTTATCCATGTTTTGTTGGTTTGGGTTAAGTAACCGGCTAAGCAAGCTAAGAGAATTCCTAACGCAAGAAGAATAAACATTGCCGGCGGGAAGGTCGATGATCAAATCTTCTTGAGGCGTCATCATATGTAAGGCCAAAAGTACCAATTTGTGATTTGCAAAGTCAGACATCAGAAGGACTAAGGGTTATTCGATAAAGAAAGAACAAGTAATAAAATAAGAAGATAGATATGAAGGAAAATTAGAGGCTTCACTAAAGAGCATCCAACCTTTTCGGCCTTTCTTGTTTCTCACTGAGTGTAGCTTTAAATGTAAAACCATAGCCTTTGTAATTGAATTAAAAAGGACATTAAATAAATTAATTTGTCTGAATTGTTCAATGCTCTCCGGGTTCGAGATCTATGCAATTAATACAATGAGAACATCATTTCTTCCACTTGGGAGGATACCAGAAGACAAGAAGTCCAGAGCGCAACATGAGACTGGTAGAAGACAGGTTGGTACCCATCAATACCATGAGCTTTATATATTATTCATGTTTCAGATTGGTGTTTCAAAAGCTTTGGCCACATAACATTTATCTAAGTTCCCAGAATCAGGTGCTGAAAAAGATGAAAACCCAATATGTGGTAGCTTATTCACCACATAATCACTATCTTCAAGAGAATACAGACTTTTATAATAATTCAAAGCACGATCTTACAATTCTTTTGAGTCTGAAATCCAAGTCCCAACGTTATCTTTCAGAGATTCAATCATATTGTGTCGAACAATAGTTGATGTATGGAATGTTGTTACGAGACAAAACACTAGAAAAAATAGAGTTAGAAAAGAACAGAGAACACAAAGAAAATTTTGCTGAAAATCTTTTATTCTCAGATAATCGAAAATATAAGAGACAACATGAAGTTATAAGAAACAAAAATGTAACAACACCCACTACACCCATGAACTAATTATTTCCTATAATTAAAAGTAAAAACTGAAACCCCCAATTGATTAGAAATAAAAACTAGCAAAACATGTAATTAAAATCATTGATTGTAATTTGAATCACTTTTCAACACTCTCCCTTGATTCAAACTTGCACACTTCAAACTTACTTCTGAAGTAGTCAAACTTGTTTTTTGATAATGCTTTTGTAAGAACATCTGCACTCTGCTCGTTTGTGCTGGCATGCTCCAAAACAATTGACCCTTCACTAACCAAGTCTCTGATGAAGTGGATCTTGATGGATATATGCTTTGTTCTTCCATGATATGCTGGATTATTGGTCATTGCTATAGTTGCCTTGTTGTCGCAGAAAATTGTTGTTACCTTCACTTGTTCTTGCTTGATGTCTTCCAAAATTCTTCTTAACCAAACTGTCTGACATGCTGCTGCAGTAGCTGCTGTATACTCAGCTTCTGACGATGATAAAGCTGTCACTCTCTGCTTCTTTGAACTCCAACAAATTGCTCCAGAACCTAGATTGAAAACATGTCCTTAGGTACTTTTTCTATCTTCCACACAGTCTGCCCAATCACTGTCTGTGAATCCAACTAATTCAGATTCTGAAACTGAGTTGTACAATAAGCCATAGTCTGCTGTTCCTGCAATATATCTCAACAACCTCTTTGCTGCTCCAAAATGATGCTTGGTCGGATTGTGCATTAACCTAGAAAGTGCACTCACAGCAAAACAAATATTTGGTCTTGTGTGAGTTAGATAGATAAGACCTACAACTAAACTCCTGAATTTTGTTGCATCTGCACTCTTTGTTCCATCGTCCATTTGCAGCTTCTCATTGACATTCATAGGAATTTCTACAGCATTGCAACCTGTCATGTCAAACCTTTTAAGCAAGTCACAAGCATACTTATGTTGAGACACAAAAATCCCATCTTCCACTTGCTTAACCTCAAGACCAAGGAAAAAATACAACAATTCAAGATCTGTCATCTCAAACTTCTCCATCATACTAGCTTTGAACTTAGCAATAAGTGAAGCACTAGAACCCATGTAAATCATATCATCTACATATAAACACACAACAAGGATATCTCCTTCACCTTGCTTCTTAATGTAGAGAGTAGGCTCACTTTTGCTTCTTTCAAAGCCAAAATCTGCAAAGAAAGAATCAATCTTGTTGTACCAAGCTCTGGGAGCTTGTTTAAGCCCATAAAGAGCCTTATACAACCTGTATACGGAACCCTCTTTGCCATAAACTACAAAACCTTCAGGCTGATCAACATAAGCCTCTTCACGTAGCTCACCATTCAAGAAAGTTGACTTAACATCAAACTGGTATATTGGCCAACGCATATAAGCTCTTAAGGCAAGAAGAATTCTTACAGTGTCAAACCTTGCTACCGGAGAGAAAGTATCTTCATAATCCACTCCATATTCTTGTGCATACCACTTAACCACCAGCCTTTCCTTATACTTTTGAATGTTGCCATCTACATGATACTTAGTTTTAAACACCCACTTCACACCAATAGAATGTTTATCACTAGGAAGCTCAACCAGCAGCCATGTTTGATTCTTCTCTATAGAAGTGATCTCCTCTTCCATCGCTTTTCACCATTCTTCATTCATTTCTGCTTCATTAACTGTCACTGGATCAACACTAAAAAATTCATGTTGTTCCTCATAAATTTCTCGCAGTGATCTGAATTTTTGAGGTGGACTTGTGCTTTAATTTCCTTCTCCATCACTTGCCCCATTAACTCTAGGTGAGCTAGGCGCTGAGCTTGCTTGTGTATTAGTTACAGAGGGTGCTGGATTTTGACTCTCTTCTTGTTCATCAATGTTGTCAACGGAAATTTCAACAAGCTCACCATTTCCACCTTCACGCCAAGTCCAAACCGCTTCCTCATCAAAGGTAACATTTCTGCTCTCAACAATCTTCTCACTCACATGATTGTACAATATATAACCTTTAGATTGTGAACAATATCCAAGAAAAATGCATTTCTCAGATTTTTCATCAAGCTTCTTCCTGTTATGAACATCTATAAGAGAGTAGCAAACACTGCCAAAAACTCTTAAATGACTCACTCTAGGTTTCCTGCCACACCAAGCTTCATATGGTGTTCTGTTTAAGACTCCTCTTGTAGGAGATATGTTCAACAAGTACAGTTTTGTTCTTCCTTTCCGCTACACCATTTTTCTCTGGTGTGTAAGCTATAGTAAGCTCATGGTGTATCCCTTCTTTCTCATAGAATTGATTGAACTCAGTAGATGTAAACTCTCCTCCTCTGTCAGTTCGTAACACCTTAACTCGCTGCTCACTCTGTTTCTCCACAAGAGCCTTGAACCTCTTGAACATCTCGAACGCTTCTCCTTTCGATTCAAGAAAATACACCCAGGTCATACAGTTGTAATCATCTGTCAGCATCAGAAAATACTTGCTGCCTCCAAGAGATGCGGTCTGCATCGAACCACATAAATCAGCATGAACAATCTCAAGACATTGAGTTGCTCTCCTTGCTTTTCCTACTAGAAACGACATGCGAGTTTGTTTCCCATATATGCAACCTTCACACAACTTAAGAGCATCAATCTTTGGTAATCCAACGACCATATCCTTTTGATTGAGCACCCTTAACCCATTCTCATGTAAATGCCACAACTTCGAAATATTAGAAACTTTAGCGACCAAAGCACTTGTTTCAACAGAAGACATTTTCAATGGAAATAGATTGTTTGATGCCTTCTTCACCACTGCCAACGTGAGACCAGATTTCTTATCCTTGATGATACATACACCCTCATAAAAAAATAGAACAATTGTTCTCCACGATTTGACCAATACTCAGCAAATTATGTGCTAGATTGGGAATGTAATACACATTATAGATGAGTTTGAGATTACCATGACCATTCTGGATAGCCACGACTCCTCTAACTTCAACTTGAACTTCTTTGTCATTTCCAAGTTTCACATTAAGCTTGTAGAAATCATCTAACTCTTTGAACAATGATTTGGTTCCCATCATGTGATTTGAACAACCACTATCCAAATACCACACAGATTTGGACGTTTCCTCACTTTTAAATGCCATAAAAAGTCGAGGCTCCTCATCTTCTTGCTCAACAAAGCTAGCATGCTTTTCTTCTTTCTGCCTTTTCCAACAGTCGGCCTGCTTATGACCATATTCCTGCAATAATGACATACTTGAAACCTGTAAAAAAAGATTTGTTAATAGAAAAATATCTCACAATCTCTCAAGTGTTTGACACACAAGTGTTTCCCTCAAATTATTGGTTTTTCTCTCAAATGTTCTCACAACTTAAGGTTTTTTCCTCTCTTTTTTGAATCTCAAAATGTTTTTATAGAACTAATCAAACACTTTTTGATTTTCTTTCCCCAAGGGTCAATGATCTAAGAATTATCATACAACTCAAGTATTAGATAGATCTTGGTACACAAACAAACAACGAGCAAGATTTCTTTTTTTGAAATAATAAAAGATGAAAAGTTTTTTTTTTTCTTTTTTTTAGATATTCCTTTTTCTTGCTTTTTTTAAATTTATTAAGAAGAAAATATGAGAAGATAGAAGTTGGAAAGATAGAAGATGAAAAGATAGAAGATGAAGCCTTCATGACATAGGTCGGTGTACATATGATATCATAGCCAATTTCAAATAAGTGTGGAATCAAGAGGGCTCACAATGTTGGGAGTAACGATCTTGGTATGTAACGTGACGTGGAATCCCGAAGGAATCGTCCCTCCAAGTTGTAAGGATAGTCCTTGGTCTTCAAAGAATTTGAGTAACCCCCACCTTAGGTATATCAAATCTAAGATTGTTCTTGTTTCAACTCGACTTCAATTAAGCAAGGTGGTGGAACCACATAATGTTGACTCGAGTAGCCCCCACCTTTAGTATATTAAACCAAAGATTGTTGTTGTTTCGACTCGCCCATTCACGCCAATAGCTAGGAATGGCCACACAAGTGTGATGGAAATCACTTGATAAACAAGTTTGATCTCTTGGATATGACACACCAAGAAAGATCGAAAAGTTCACAAAGAACAAAAGAGAATCACTCTCAAATTTATTGATAAAAAAGTTGGATCCTCACAAATGAGAATTACATAAGTTTATAAAGAAAAGAAAGGACTCTCTAGATTCCTCTAAACTTATTGAATGTCTTAAATATGAAGAGTAAAGACTACTAAGTAAATGACAAGTAAATGTCACAATTTACTACGACTTGAATGAGAAGGACTCTTGAACCTTTGGCCTCCAAAATATCTTTTAGTCTTCCAAATTCGTCACTATTCATTGGCTGGACTTTAAGACTTGTTTTAGGACTTCTCTTGGACTTGTGGAAGGCTCAAAGTGGTTTGGACTTGGCAAGTATATAGTCCAATGGATTTCTTATGTTGTTCTTTGTCCAAAAGGCCTTGAATAAATTCACAAATGCTCTCATTGATTTGTTTAGTACGTGATCTTGTAATTGGACCGGCTGGAATCTCCAAAGATCTTTCGTGATCTTCATTGCTTAGCTCCAAGTTCTCCTTAACTTTGTTGTTGCTTTCCATGATCATATCAAAACTCTAGTGACCACGTTCGCACCATTAAGTGACTCCCAAAATCCCTCCAAGGTACTCCTGTTAGAGCTGCCAAGTATTCCTCCTCCGAGCCTAAACGTACGATTTAAAAGCCTTGAGGGAGATTTAACACGTGCATACTACCATTTGGGTTCCAAAGTTCCCACAATTTCCGGTTCATTGCCTCAATTCCCACCGATCGACTTAAAACCTTTACCACCATACAACAATCCCGCATCCCATTCATTGCGCCAAAACTTTCTAAGCAACAGTAATCTCCGCTTCACCACTTCTACCATGAGGGTAAGAGATATCCATTCTTGCTTTCAAAAATTCCTTTTTAATGAATATAGTCAGAGATATCCCTCTTCCCGATATAGACCTAGACACCTTCTTCGTCCATGAGCCAGACACCCCCTCCAGCATCAGTCATCGTAGTATTGAGCCTCCAACGTCATAGACAGTGCCGTGCTCAACTTATCGGAGGCGTAGGAAAAAATATAATAGGTAATATATATAGTATAATAAAAATTTAAAGCGATAAGTATGTATTTTAGAGAAAAATTATCTAAAATATCATTAACCCTAAAAATATAATTATATATTATACATGTAAAGTAATATAAATTCAAATTAATTTAAATAATTAAATGAAATAATATGTAAGAAAATATGACCTTAATAATTAAAAATATTGTGGAGGCGAAGGGCAAATGCCTTTTCTAATACATGGTAGATACAGCCATGTCTCTAGATCGCCTCCTGGGTTGCCTACCTTCATATTAATAATGGCTAGTTACTTAGAAAATTTATCCTAATGCAAATATTATTTAAAAATTAAGAATTTTAATTTATTAGATCATTGTAGTCCACTTGGTCCACTTGGTGTCTAATCCTATCCAACTCCATTTGAAGAATTTAGGTTATAGATGGAGTATTGTCAATCTAATCATTATGTATTCGCAAAGTATTAGCAATCAATATTAATTTTCAACAAAGATTTTATTTTGCCAACTATTATCTTCGATTAATCATTTCTAAATGATATTTATTATAGCTTGTCATTTACAAAAGAAAACAATCGTTTAAATAATATCACTCCTAATTAAAAAGAACATCAAACAACATAAATTAAAGGGACAATTCACAACGATACAGAAAATTTTAAGGTTGTCGTATACTGAATAGAAGGAGATAAACATTACGAGTTATTTAACATAAACAAAAACAAAACATTAAAATAGTTGTTAGTCTTTAGGTTTGATTGAAAAAGCACAGGACAAGACATTCGGATAAGGGCTGCGATTTATGTTTATTGTTTGTTTCCTTTTGTTTACTCTAAATTATTTTCCTTATATTATCTAATCAATATTAATTGTTTGTTTGTTTTCTTCTCAACTGATAGTTTTTTTTTCTCAGTTGAATAATATTAGAAGAGTCATAAAAGACCAATTGGTGAAACCCAAAAAATTATAGCATTCTTATAAACATAAATGGTCACATGGCTAAAAAACCACAAAACATAATGTTGAAACTACGAATTGCGATCCCCTTTTATTGCATCTCGTAGTTAGAAAAGGCCTCCTCGCACAACATATGAGTTAAACAAACCATGACTGGTCACCATTGCTGCAATAAGCCGAGCTACCATGTTGACCTTAGCATTGATAGTGGAAAACACACATTCTTTAAATTGATTGTGAAGTCTTGAAATCCTCTCAAATATGAGCGATACAGAGGTCAGTCCAATAGTTATTTAATTGTTTTTTTCAAGGAAGCGTTCTCAAAAAAAATTTCAATCTCATCAAGATCCCGATCACTTTGCAATGCCTATATAAGACATCGAAACTCTACTATCAACTTATTCTATGAGGTCGTGATGGCATCTCTAGCGTGAAACAAAGCATCCCCATTATGATCACAAATAACCCAAGCGACCAAGACAGTTTGATTGAATCCATTAAACTCTAATATTATATTTAGACAAAGAAGCACGTGGTTTTACCAATCTAATAACAACTGCATCTCGGTTTTGACGCTGTTATTAAACAAAAGATTTCAAGAGATTTTATTACAGTAGATTTTAATAAATTATATAGGATTTAGACTTGTTGTCGATGGACTTTGATGGATTTTGGTTAGGATTTTAAACTACTTCGAAATGGACTTTAAGGGATTTTAAACAACTTCGAAATGGACTTTAAGGGATTTTAAACAAACATTTAACACGTATATTTGTAAATAGTAAAGCCCACGAGAAGCTCTTATGCATATCTCTAGTCTTTGTTTCCAAGTCAAAGGAGTGAGATTTTTTCCATAGAGATGGTCTCTTCAAGGATTTAGATAGATCATCTCGGAGTTCAATGATATTGCAGAAACCTGACAAGTTTTGTTTGGGGTACTTCAAAAAGTTTGCTGACAGACGTCTTCTTAATTGCTTTCAATGATATTGCAGCGTCTCTTTTTCTATTGATGATTTATCAAAGTCAATGGAGAGATTTGACATTGCTGATATAGAACCACCATCTTTGATCCAGGATAATTCTGAGTTTAACTTTTTATTGCCAGTCTCTGAAGGCTATAACAACATCGATACAAGAAGAGGAATGGCATACGAACCACCCAAACATTCTGAGTTTAACTTTGTTTAGAAATATTTATGTGTACTTTATTTATTGGATAACTTGTCAAATTTTGTGATTTGTGTTGTATTTCTGGAAGAAATGTATGTTAATCAGAAAGGGATAATTTTATTATTATTTGGAATGGTAAAATAAAAGATATGTTGTCCTACATATTGGACAATTTTTATTTGCGGTAAGCCAACTTATTATGCAATCATGGTGGTAAATGTGGTTGCAGGCTAGATTATTAATGACATTTCGTCTTTTGAATGTTTGAAGGCAAATAGTGTAATTTTTCAGTTTCCTCATCAGGAGTGACATTTCTTTTAGTGAATTTTAACAGGGCGACGACCAAATTTGTGTCTATTCTTGATCGAGCTTGATAGTTGTAATATTTAATGTTGAAATATATTGTTATATTGTTACATGTTTCCAAATATGTAGATATGTCAACATCAGTTATGTATGCCATGAAGTTGTCAATCATACTAGTTGCTTTTGTATCTTCTATGTCATGGTATATTAGGAAGTAATGATGATTATGTGTCAAGGTGGTCCATGATATAGGTGTTCCACTTCTTTGGAAAGGAATTTGTATAACAATATTACTTTGTTGTGTGAGTGGTCTTTTGATGTTGAGATAAGTTTCACTTCGCATATGAATGTTAGGAAGACGACCTTCAAATGAGAAAGAGTATATGAGAGGAAGCGGATTTGGTATCCAAACCAAGATTGGAAAGGCTGTAAGTGGACGTGCATATAAAACATAATAAGTAATATGGATCTCAAGTTATTTCTATAATATAAACAATTCATTTAAGTTCGAAACATAGACAAAATTAATCAAAACCTATGTTGCTAGACATTGTCCCCGAAGATAAAACTGTGTCTTGCAAACTCTACAACAAGTCTCTTTTATTCTGATGTCTGAGTTAACTTCTAAAGATTAAGCATTTCATGTTGTTCTTCACGCTCCTTTAAAAGTTTCTCACATGGTTTGCAAATAGAAGTTTATTAAATGGAAAGAAAGGGCACTCACTGGTTACCAAAAAATCTATTACAATCCAACAACGATGATAGGTCAGCTTCTATCAAACACAAACAAAACAAATAATTTTTTTACCTCTGATTATAAATATCAAAAGCATTAAGGAATTACATAACTCTATATCTATAATTCAAGATGGAGAGATAATGTATGTAGGGAACACAAGATGAAAAAAATACATAGATGGAACCTCAAACTACATAGAGTCAATGGAGCCGAATCAAATTGAAGTAAGCAATGATATCATCGTCAAACGTATTTATAGGCATCATCATGGACTCCAAAATTGATGCCCCTGAGGAAGGCGGAAAGTTACTAAAATAAGAGAAAGAGCATACAAAGTGAATAGAAGGAAGAGAGTCATAACGGTAATACGTTTAGGAATTAAAAGCTAGGGCAATAAAGTAGTAGAATCGTGTGGAAGATAATTTTAGAAGGACGATTCAGACTGAGAAAAATACAATGACATGATAGATTCGTAGAATAAGAAAATATGATGATGTGGGTATTCTAAATCGAGATAATAGGTGCATCCATAGAGGGCTGATTACTTTTGTACGCATTTTGAAGGGAGCAGGTGGTTGTGTACTTGTCATTTGTTGATTTGGAGGTGATATTTATAGGAGTAAGACGTATTGAATGTGAGAGTGGGGGAGATAAGGTTGTGGGTAAAAAATTGTGTGTAGTAATTTGTATTTCAAAGGTTATTAATATACAAAGATGTAACAGCAAAGATGTTACAACAGTTTGGGAACGTGGGAATAAGATGAATCTTTTTTGGAAAATACTCAATACTTAATGAGCCATTTTCAATAGACTAATCATTTGGAATCAATTTGCAAATCATTACTAATGAGCGTTTGAAAATCATTTGGATCCATTATAAATCTTTAAAATGACACATTAAAAGAACCATACATGGATCAAAAGGATGTTGATGTGTCACAATTTTAGAAAGGAAGAATGCTGACGTGGATGGCCTAAGAGGCCTTAAAACCTTTCTTTTATTAGTATATAGATTTCATTACTTAATAAATAGACATAAGCAAATATGGAGATGACCAATAAAAATATGTATATATATGGTTTATTTATATTTAAAAAATCATGAATTCAAATTTACTTGGGAGAAGTTTTTATTCTAAAAAAGGTTATATTAAATAGTGTTGAAGGAAGGCTTACACGCTCTTTACCCACTTAAGATCTACTTCTAAAGCATAAAATCATCAATTTAGAACTCCGTTAATGATGGTTGACCACGTCAACCATCATTGTCCACGTCACCTCGAGCTCGACCACATCGTCGACTGCGTGCCCCATCACATTAAGCTTGACCACGTTGTCGACTTTATGCCATGTCACCCGACATCTCCAAAGCTTATTGGATCTTATGAGTAATTTGGGCATGGGGCTCACTGGCCGGAATATCGGCCTACTAGGGAAATGAAGAATCCTATAAAAGGGAGATTTGTACCATAATGAGAAGGACCCCCGTTTTTCCAGAAAAGGCAGAGAATCTCTGACATTTTGTACTCAGAATATTGGCTTTGCCATCTTTGTAACCAGTCATTTTCATTTAATAAGACAGATTTTCCTATCTCATTATTCTCTATCTTTAACTTAGTGCAAAATATAGTATAAACAATTGGCGCTAGAAGGAGGGGCAAAAGGAATTTCTCAACACATAAGTGGTAAAATGACTGACAGAATCCCGCCGGCAATAAAAAAAGTATGCCCACAATCCACCGACGACCTCGATAAGATCTCTCACCCCAAAGACATCACAGTCAAGGCCAAAAAGTGTTCAACACACCAAACTCACACCCATATCTGCTGAAGAAAAAGATGAGACAGCAACGCACGTCGTCGCCAATCAGACCCCAGGACGGCGTGGAGAAAACCCTCCCACTGGACGAGTTCAATCATCGAGCTGATTCATTTCTGGCCACGGTAGAACGCATGGAAGGTGCTGCCAACAGATCCAAAGCATCATCAGATATGATGACCCACCTACATGTCGAGCTCAGCCTACCAACAAATCGCTTTCCACCTCATCTTCAACAATGACTATTCAACGAGCCACGAGAGTCGTGGCAGGCCGGAAGCAAAGCAGACGCACCGACGTGGCCATCAAGGAACGAGGATCCTAGAGAAGCAGAGATAGGTGCGCTACGAAACGAAGTACGTGACATGGCAGCCCAGTTATACCGATCTACCGATCTCAGAGCTCCGCGCTGGACATTGCGCGCGTGCTGTCTGAAGCACAAAATACGCCTTTCACCACACGAGCCTCCAACAACCTATTTCACCCGGACGTGAGAGTCAAATGTCCCACCCTTGACGCAAAGTCCGACCCCAGAAAGTTCTTGACGGTATTTTACGTCGCCATGGGAAAAACTTGTTTTCTCCCAGAAGTGAAAGATGTACGATATTGTCAGATGTTCGTCAAAAACTTATCTGATGACGCACTCGAATGGTTCTCGAAACTCGACCAGTACTCCATCGACAACTTCCAACAGCTCGCAAAAGCTTTCCTTAGGCATTATTCAGTATTTATACAAAGTAGTGCCTCGACAGCCGACCTCAAAGGCATAGTATAAGGACCCAAAGAACTGCTCCACTCGTTCCTCGGATATTTCAGAGATGTAGCATCACGAATAACAATCACAGACGACGCCATGATCGACATGCTAATAAAAGCCCTTTACTACGACTCCGAGCTCGTAGACTACTCTACCTAGAAAGACAGGGCAACTAAGCAAAAAAGTCACAATAATAGAGCCCCGACAATCAGAGACACGCCCAAAGACACCGCGCTGGAAGAATATCACGAACCCCGCCAACGATCAACGAGCCCACCGAGGACATGCTAAAACGAAATTGGATACCTGCAAACAAATGGTATTGAGACCCATGATAAACAATCTTACTGCTCGTACCACAAACGACCCAACCACTCAACCTCCTAGTGCAACGCTTTAAGGGAACTACTACTCGCTAAGTTCGAGAAAGGAGACGTAAGGGTAGCTGAGTGAGAATAATGTCCATACAAAAATAGCCGCACTTGACCTAGCACCCAAGGAACACGAGAACGACACAAGGCTACGAAAGCCGATGAGGAACCACCACGAAAGTGTATCAGCCACGACAGAGAGGTGCCACCTCCATCTCCCATTGAGTGAAACTAACGATTATGTGCGAGCAATCAAGAACCGTGAGAGAAAGACCAACCCACTCAAAATATACGCCAAAGGCGAATACGGTTCAACAAACATTGTTCATATCCGAGACTCTCAGCCAAACAAAATCATCACTTTCACCGAGCACATGGTGACCCCGTAGTGGTGGACCTTCGCGTCGCCGACAACAAAAAGACTACCTGGCCACTAACAGGATTTGATGGTAACTCGATGCTAACATACGGGACAGTAAAACTCTTGATATACCACGCGGGAGCGGCCAGGTGGAAGTTCCTCGTCGATGATAGGACAACTATCTATAATATCATTTTCGGCACATCTTGGATCTACTCGATGAAGACTGTCGTCTCAACCTACCACCAATGCGTCAAATTTCCATTGGACCGCGACATCTTCACTCGCTGCGGCAGTCAATGAATGGACTGTACATGCTTCATAACAGAGCATGAAATTAGAAAATCGGCGGGACGATAATGCGTGGTTTTTGCCAAAGCCGATGGCCAACGCCTGGTCGGTAACAACCCTGGAAACATCCTACAAAACAATCCTGGAAAGAAAACGACTAAGCAAGTCAATCCCTATCTATGCGATCCAACACACTGCTTCAACATCGGGCTCGACTTACCTAAGATTCTCCGCGACGAGCTTGTCACATTTCATAAAAGCAACATGTCAACATTCGCATGGGTACCGTAAACATGCCCGGGAGACATGTCGTTCAGACTCAAAAACGCCGGAACCACCTACCAAAGACTTGTTAACAAGTTGTTCCCGGACCAGCTCGGACGGACAATGGAGGTATACATTGATGACATACTCTTTAAGTCTCCAAAAGCCAATGCACATGTCTCCCACCTTAAGGAATATTTCGACATCCTCAACAAAAACCAAATGAAATTAAATCCAGCCAAATGCACGTTCGGAGTAACATCGGGAGAGTTCCTTGCATACATCTTCACAAAACGAGGGATAGAGGCCAATCCTAAACAAATAACAGCGATCATTGACATGTCATCCCTAAAAAACACGCGCAAGATACAAAGATTAATAGGATGGATCACCGCCCTCAACCGCCTCCTCCTCGATCAACAGACAAATGTCACCCATTCTACCAACTGCTTCGGGGAAACAAGTATTTCGTATGGGAAAAAGGATGCGAGGAGGCGTTCCAGCATCAAAAGACATATTTGTCCACGGCACATGTCATAGCGAAACCCAAACAAGGAGACACTATAAACCTATACATCGCTGTAATTGTATCGGCAGTAAGCGGAGTGCTTGTCAAGGACGACCACACAGATCAATGATCTATTTTCTATGTTAGCAAGTCGATGGATGACGCGGAAACACGATACACCACAAGCAAACAATTGGCCTTGGCAGTAGACCACAGCCAGAAAGTTATGCCCATACTTCCAATCTCACGTCGTGGTCATTCTCATAAACTACCCACTACGCACAATACCGCACAGCCCTAGCAAGTGGACTGGACGACCATGCGCAAAATCCCAAGTCTTAGCAGATTTTCTCATAGAATTATTCCCAAACCCAAAAAATGACCCACCACCCCGAACAAACAGACAAATAGACGCTCTCCACAGACGATTTGACATCCCATCAAGGATCAGGCATCGGCATCAGGCTCGAATCACCAATGAGAAAAATCCTTGAGCAATCTTTCCAGCTAGATTTCCTCGCTTCAAATTATGAACCCGAATACGAAGCCCTTCTCGCTGGCTTCCGACATGTGGAAGCCCTCAATGTTTAACATATTTGCGCGCAAGTCGACTCTTAGCTCGTCCTCAATCAGCACAACAGTGAATACGTGGCCAAATGAGAATGAATGGCCGCATACTTAGAAATACTTAGAAATACTCGCAAAGGAGTTCACAACATTTGAGCTCGTCAAAATGCCCCGCAAAGACAATACCTCGGCCGACGCACTCATAGCTTTGGCATCCACCTCGGACCCAATGTAGCATCGGATTATCTTTGTTAAATGCATTAAAACTCCAAGCATCACTCTAACTAAGGGACACTGTCTCGTTGTGACAGCTGGGGTCGAATTCGAAGATGTCGGAGCCACTCAAAACATCAAGGCTAGTGAAGAAGACTAGAGAGATGAACTTCTGGCGTATATCGCCGAGGGCGAGCCTCAAAGTCAGGTGTGCTTACTACCTGGTCATGGAAAACAACCTGTATAGATAGACCTCAAGTGGCGTTCTACTCAAATATATCCATGGAGACGAAACTCGGCACATCATAGCCGAAGTCCACGAGAGCGTCTATCGAAACCACTCCGGCAAAAGAGCACTCGCTCAAAAAGTAAAAAGTCTTAGATATTATTGGCCAACAATACAAAGAGATTGTGTAAAATACGCTAAGACATTTGAAAAATGTCAACGCCACGCACCACTTATACATGCACCAGCATAAGAGCTCACCTCGTCCATAATGTTGAACCCATTCATGCGATGGGCGATGGATATCGTTGGCCCTCTACCACCGTCAAGATAAAAGAGTTTTCTCCTCGTTATGACCAATTACTTCCCATATGAGATCGTCACCGACAACGGTTCACAGTTCACCTCGGCTAAATTTGAAGGCTTCTGCGTCCGCAGGAAAATTCACCTCATCAAAAGTACACCACGTAACTGACAAGGCAACAACCATCATCATCGAAGGTATTTAGAAACATCTTGACGAAAAGAAGGAACATTAGTCCGATGAGCTCGAAGGTGTCTTATGGTCTCACCGAACTACACCAAATAAATCAACAGGGCGAACACCTTTCTCCCTCTCACGTGGCATCGAAGCAATGGTTCATGTCGAAGTCAACGTCGAAAGCATTCTCTACAGAGTATTCATCCTCAACAAAAGTTTTTTTAAAAAGGCTTTACAGTAGCCTCAACGACCTTGAAGAAACCCACATAGTTGCACGACTACGTGTCTAGAATCTCTAGCAACATGCATCATAATTTGATTGCGATGACCTCGTTATGCGTAAAGTATTTAAAAACACAGTCGAGCTCAACGCCGGAAAGCTCGACGCCAATTGGGAAGGTCCATACATAGTCTCCAAGATTGTCAAGCATGGTGCTTACGAACTCGCAACCATGACTGGAGATATGATACCACGAAGTTGGAACATCAACAACCTCGAACGACGATGACGCCAAACCTCGAGCGCTCCTTGGCCTTTATACAAATTTCAAAATTACTTCTGGCTTGATCCCCTCATGGGGTACATAGGCAACTTCCATGCGCGACCATAATATCAAATAAAATTATTAGATAATTCCGTCTCAGCAAAACAAGGTAGACCGAACCATAGTTTCGTTCCTAAAAGTGGCAAAGTCGAGCTCAGTTACCGCACCAGCAAAACAGGGTAAACCGGACCATAGTTCCGTTCCTAAAGTTCCTAAGCCAAGCTCAATTCTCGCACCAGCAAAACAGGATAAACTGAACCATAGTTCTGTACCTAAAGTCCCTAAGTCGAGCTTAGTTCTCGTACCAACAAAACATGGTAAACCGAACCTTAGTTTTGTTCCTAAAGTGTCTAACCCGAGCTCAGTTCTCGCATCAACAAGAAACACAAGCGGGCTGCTCACCTCGAGAGAGACATCGAGTGCACACATAAAAAATGGAAAAGAGTTCATTTCATTAACAAAAAACTGAGTTGGCCTCCTACATTACAGCTGCAGCCAAATAAATCCCAGAACAAAAAAAAAAGAGGAAAAAAGTTTATCTTCGTTTAACTCCACATTACAGTCGAGGTCAAAAATCAAAAAGCCCAGAAAACGACAAGTCCGACCGCGATAAAATCCTCCTCCCTTAGAGAATCCCCCTCGGCTATGCCCTCGCCAAATCCGGACAACGACTCGAGGAAACCAACCTTATGCATCGGTTATAGTTTGACCACTGCAAAGTCTGCCTCGAGAACAGCCAAAACCTCCCAGTCTTCAGAGTGAAAATCAGGCAAATGAACAGCCTCGACCTGCACCCCGAACACCTCTTTGCCCTTCTCCAACTTTGCAGGTACACGGTCGGGCATAGCCACACCCATTTTCTCTTTCATAATACGGTAAATCCCAAGAGTGCCTTCCGCCTGAACCAAATTCAGATGAGGCTCATTGATGTTCTTCATATTTTGTCGGTTTTGAGCTCATTATTATTGTTATATTTGGGAAATTCTTTTTTTATATTGAGATTTCAGGTCAAAAACGTTCAGAGTTGGAATCATATTTGAAGGTGGACTTTGGAGAAGTTTGAAGCATTTTTCATTATTCTCCATGAAAGGAAAGACCGATCGATCAATGCAAGGATAGATCGATCAATATTCTAACAAGGATTATGTGCACGATCTGAAGAACGACTTGGTTTCTGAGAGATCGACTCAACATCCAAAGATCGATCGATCAACCAAGGATCAATCGATCGATGCCTTTCGTAGAAACCTAATTTCACGATTTAAGAGTTTTGTAAGCTAGGAAGAAAATCTCTTCATACTTTAGAAGAATTTATGAATCCTCTTTCTCTTTGTTAATGCAATTTCAATTTTAGTTCATCATGATTGGCCTGATTCATTGTTCTCTGTCTAAGTAGATGTTAGATCGGATTTAGGGATTCTAACGTTTTAGATTTCACTGTTGGGGAACAAATAGGATTGATGAATATATGACTATCCTTCTAATGCTTGAGTTTAATGCATAGATTAGCCTGATTACATAGTCGATGATTTTAGGTTGTTAACCTTCCAGAAGATTGTTAAGAACTAAAACTAGATTAGAAGAGCAATTCTTTCACTATCAACCAGAGTTTATGCTAGGTTGGGTTGTGGGTAATTGAACCTAAGAAATAAAACCGACTTGTAATCTGAAACTAACGAGAGTTAGGACCTTTAGGTTATTGATAGAGGGGTAGATTCAACGAGAGTTGGTTTACCTTTATTAATGTTCAAGCCGAGAATAAGATCAGATTAGTTCCTAAATAGTTTCCCCAACAAGAATTTTAACACTTGAATGAATACGCAACATCTGATTGCTTTAGTTATTTAATTTCATTCACGTTCAATTTGTTAGAATTCACTTCTCTAATTTCAATTGATATAGTTTGCGATTTAATAGAAGTTGAGAGTGTAACCTGGTTCTCTGAGGAATTCGACCTCTAAGTACTATTACGTTTACTGTGCACTTGCAGTAGGATATAGGGTTAAAACTCGCAGTATCAAGTTTTTGGCGCCATTGTCGGGGAACCAATAGTTGCCTTTCGATTTTGTGTTTACAGTTTCAAGTATATATTGTTACATACATTTTTTTCTTTTTGTTCGTTTTTGTTCTTTTCCAGGTGTATGACCAGAAGACAAGGTTCAGAACACCTATTCAACTTGGATAATCAAGAGCTTGCAAGGGTTGAAAGAGAAAACCGAAGAGCCAGGAATATGAATCCTCCAGGGAATCAAGCACAGGATCCGCATGATATGGCCACAATGGTGCAGCAGTTGCAAAGAGAGTTAGCTGAGATTAGGAGAGCACGAGGGCATGCTCAACGCAGAGAAATAGGCGACATGGATACTCCACACACCCACTATCATAATCGCTCAGCTATTCGACCTCCTTCGATTGAGAGGAATGATTATAAGATCAAACCTCAGCTAATTGGGTTGGTTAAGCAGTATGTCTTCAATGCACTTCCAGGGGAGAATCCTATAGATCACATAGAGAATTTTGAAGACATATGTGGGACCACTAGCTCTAACGGTGTACTTGCTGATTATGTGAAGACATATGTGGGATCATTGTCCAAAATATGATTGGACTAGGAAGGTAAACAGTGTGGAGATTCAGAGGATTGATGACATTGCTGAGAAGTTGGATATCCTGATCCGAGCAAATCAAGGTAATCAGAGGAGTGTGAATCAAGTCGAGGACAGCAGAGAACTGGCTCAAGGTCAAGATGATTCGGCTGGTTCTGAAGACCAAAGGGAGGTCGACTATGTTAACTGGCAGAACAGGGAACATAACCCGAAGTACCTTTCCTACAGGAGCACTAACATCGAGAACCCTCGGGATATTACATTTCCATCACCCACACTACCTCAAGGGTCACATTTTCAAGGAAAGCCATTTATCCAGGATTCAGGTCAGAGATGGAATAATCAGAACAAGAGTTATGTACCACTGCCAATGCAACAACAACCTCCAGCACCACCTTCAGGAACGTCAAACGAAGAAATTAAGGCCCTGATTCAGCAACTTGTTGTTGAGCAACAAAAGACTACAAGAGAGCTTAATGCTAAGATAGATAACATCTACAATGACCTGAATGGGAAATTTGAGTCAGTTTCTATGCACATCAAGAAGCTAGACACCCAAGTTGCTCAGACTGTTGAAGTCATTAGACGTCCACAAGGATCTTTACCTCGGAAGGTTGAGAATAATCCTAAGGAATCTTGCAATGTGGTAACTTCTGAAGTAGGGAGTTCACTTGAGAGTAAGTACAACCCTCCTGTTCCATACCCTAAAGAGCTTGAGAAGATAGAAGATCAAGGAGAGTTCACTGTACGTTGCCAGGTTGGACAGCTAGTTTTCAGCGATGTTTGTGTGATTCTGGAGCTAGTATCAATGTTATCTCTTTGGAGACTATGGAGAAACTTGGTATTGAGCTAATGCAGGAACATCACTCATCTGTTTTGTTTGGGGATGCCTCTTCTAAGGTGCCTAGAAGAAGATTTGTTGACTTCACTCTTCTGGTTAGGAATTGCAAGATCCCTACAGACTTTACGGTTGTTGAAATGGCAAGAGAAGGAGATGTTCCGATCTTTTTGGGAAGGCCATTCCTCAACACAGCTGGGGCCAAGTTAGACTTCCTAAGGCAGAGAGTCGTGTTGCACAACGTGGACAAGGATGTTTCATATCCTATTCGAGCTTCACCGAGTCGTTTCTGTGGGATGATCAGAGATGATGAAGAAGACATGGACTGTGATGAGGAGTATGAGTTGTTCCATGAACATGAGAGGGACTCGGCTGAACATTAAGACACTTATATCCTTTATCGTCTTGACAAATTCTACAATTATGATGTTAAAGGTCTTGTAATCAAGGTTTTTGCATGTAGCCCTGGCATTGATACTAGTAGAGTCTACACGGTCAAGGAGATAGGCCGTGATGGAATTGTTGCATTGTTAGATGCCTCAGGAAGGACATTACATAAGAAGGATGAACAGTTTAAGAAGTTCATCATTGAGGAAATAAGTGTCCAAGGAGTGAGCAAACCTCACTCAAGCAGTTCTGCCATCTGAATGGCGTCCGAGTCAAGCTATTGACTGTAAAAAAGAACTGAGTGGGAGGCAACCCACTGTTAGGTAGTTTGTTTTTCGTTTTTCTTTTTAGTTTGATTTCGTTTTTGTTTTTGTGTTTTCGTGTTTTTATTCAAAGTAGGAAGCTGTCAAGGCAACGATCGATTGATCCACCCAATGATCGATCGATCAACACACATAGTAGGTTTGTGCACTATCCAAGGCAGCACCGAGCACTCAGGACCGATCGAGCAAGAAGACCGCACGATCTGTTGCCCGACCGAATAAGCATAGCCCGACCGAACGAGCAGCGCCCGACTAATCGAGCAAGAAGACCGCACGATCCATAGCACGACATGAGGAAGCTGGATCGATCGAGCAGGAATACCGCACGATCCAGACCACGACATGAAAAAAAGACGGATCGATCGAGTCATTTAAGAAGAACTTGTGCACGATCTATAGCCCGACGTGGTAGGTAAGGATCGATCGTTCTATGCTCGCAAGAGCACAGATCGATCGATTGACACAGGGATCAATAAATATTTGACCCAGATTCGTCTTTTTAAACGCGCAGAACAATTACAATTCGCGAAACCTCAATTCCGAAAATTTTAAAAACTCGATTTCTCACTCATTTTTCATCCGTTTTTTACGATACAAAAGCCTAATCCGCTATAATTTCATCCTCTATCTCATTTTGTGATTCATAACTTCGATCAGCAAAGGTATTTCCTCTAAATTCAAAATTTTTGTCCGATTTTGGAGGTTGAATTGGGTAAAAGGAAAACTTGTTTTCTTGTTGATTTTCATCGATTAAATGATGCATGTGCCTCATTCTTACATGGATTCGACCTCCTCTTGCTATTTGGATTGTGGAATCGCGCTTTGAAGTTCGATTGATGCATTGCTAGATGCGGATATTGTTTAATTAAATAAGCAATCGAACCACTGACCATTTGTACGCCTAGGATATCGAACTCTTGTGAATTTGCTCTATCACAAACTCATTTTTCAGTTGTTTCTCCGTTCTTTCATTGTAGATGGTTCGAACATCAACCTCAAGTCCTAGGAAACCTACAAAGAAGGTCCAGGATACACCTAGACAAAGACAGCTTGGTGAGAATTTGTCATGGCTGAGACCGGAACACACGTACTTCATGGATAATGTGGCTAGCAGGGATGCCCCCTCTCTTGGCAGAACTCCTGACAAACACGTTGATCCCGATGAAGTTCCTTTGTCGTGAGACACTGCATAGGATGGAGAATCTAGAATATGTTATTCAGCTGCTGGATAATCTTTGTCTGACCAAGTTCTGCTTCGATGCTTACCCACTGTATATCCGGAGGTCGTCAGGCAGTTCTTGGCAACATGTGATCTACATACGTGCGCTGATCCCCACGGTCTAGTTTATGCACAGTACTTCATGTACTTGTATAGAGGAGCTCTCTATACGATCTACGGTTTTGATGAGTATGCAGTTGGGTAGAAACCATCAAAGAACTCTCCTCCAAAGAATGCATTGTGGTGTTTGTTGTGAAGTAATGGGTATCAGGGTAAGGCTTCAAAGCTCACTCATATCAGGAATCCGGCTATCAGGATAGTCGCTAAGCACATCGGGTTGATAATTCTGGCAAAGGAGGAGTCAGGCAGTGTAACCAAATCTCAGCTGGAGTATTTGCACGACGCCATCTCTCCTCTGGTACCAAATCTTTACCAAGATCCTACTCTCGCTGCAGGTCTTCCTTCTAACATCAATTGGGGCTATCTTTTTGCCAATGAGATGATCAAGCACAGATACAGAGGTGACCCGAGGATGGGAATGGTTGAGCCAATTGGTAGTCTCCTGACACTGATCTTCATGTTCTATGGGTTAGATCTCCGGTAAGCTCAAGGAGAAGGAAGCCGCACCACGTGCCCGATCTAGGAGAGCTCGAAGTTCCACTTCTACTTCTACTCAGTTCGTACCTCCAGTTTCAGCTGCTCAACCTTCCGGGTTTCTGCTTCCAGACTTTTATGAGGAAGAACTCGGATTGCCTCATTACTCACCGGACTTCACAGATTAGCAATTCAGAGAGTGGCAGGTCGAGAACGAGAGGAGGAAGAGATCGATTCAGCGGACCATCTGGAATGCTTTGAGGAGGATCCCAGTGTCTCTTTGGATGAGTGCACCTACAGCCGATCGTGATGAGCATGCATGCAAGCCTACTGCACCTACTAGCCGACGAGATGTTGCTGGACATCAATCTCATGATGATGAGTATGATCTGCCAATGGATTACCGCGTTCCTCGCCGTCACAGAGCACCAGGCGACCGCTACAGCCAGAGCCCTGAGTAGCTTCTTAGCTACTTCCTACTTTTGTTTCAGTTTATTTTCATTCTATTTAAGACTATTTATTTTTGCTTCTTTTTGCTTCTTAAGCGTTTTTTTATGTCTTCCTTTTGATTTATTTTTACACCGGGACGGTGTAAAGTAAGTCTGGGGGAGAACACTTATTGACTAACGCATTTTTCTGTTTTGTTTCTTTTGCATTCTAGATTTTTCAGACTATTTCTTTCTTTTATTTCTATATTTTTGAGCTTTTGAGACTGACGTAAGACAACTTGATTTTCGATTTTCTCAGCATTATCTAGACTTAGTATCACTTGTTTTGCATTTGTCAGGATTCGATCAGACTATTGGAAAACCTAGAGACAAAGTAACACTCAGTTTCAGAGCACATTCATCTCAACTTTCAGGGGATTTGATGCTTATTTCACACCTAACCTGACTTAATCCTCTAATCACGGGAATTGGTAATACATCAAGTATGTTCCTTCTCTTTACTCAATGAAAGATGTTCCTTATAAGTTTGGTTCCGTTTCTCTATTCATCATATTCAACCATTTTAAGCCAAAAATTATAATGGTCGATATAAGTTTTTACATAAAGCTAGCCTAGGGTAAAAGTTTCCAATGGCGGTGCAAGTTTTTAAAGTGAATTAGACGTCTCTGAGGATACATCCAATGACGTAATCTTTTTCATTTTACTAATTCGCTTACTGAAGGAAACTCCAATGAAGGAACTTACTGGTAAGAATTTGTCTTATGTAAATAGAGAGATGTGATGCAGAATCCCGAAGGAATCGTTACTCCAACTTGTAAAGGATAGTCCTTGGTCTTCAAAGAATTTGAGTAACCCCCACCTTAGGTATATCAAACCTAAGATTGTTGTTGTTTCAACTCGTCTTCAATTAAGCAAGGTGGTGGAACCACGGAATGTTGACTCGAGTAGCCCCCACCTTTAGTATATTAAACCAAAGATTGTTGCTGTTTTGACTCCCCCCTTCACGCCAATGGCTAGGAATGGCCACACAAGTGTGATGGAAATCACTTGATAAACCAGTTTGATCCCTTGGATATGACACACCAAGAAAGATTGAAAAGTTCACAAAGAACAAAAGAGAATCACTCTCAAATTTATTGATAAAAAAAAGTTGGATCCTCACAAATGAGAATTACATGAGTTTATAAAGAAGAGAAAGGACTCTCTAGATTCCTCTAAACTTATTGAATGTCTTTAATATGAAGAGTAAAGCTAGGAAGAAGATCTCTTCATACTTGAGAAGAATTTTTGAATCTTCTTTCTCTTTGTTAATGCAATTTAAGTTTCAGTTCATCATGATTTGCCTGATTCATTGTTCTATGTCTGAGTAGATCTTAGATTGGATTTAGGGATTCTAGGGTTTTAGAATTCACTGTTGGGGAACAAATAGGATTGATGAATAGATGATTCTCCTTCTAATGCTTGAGTTTAATGCATATATTAGCCTGATCACCTAGTCGATGATTTTAGGTTGTTAACCTTCCAGAAAATTGTTAAGAACTAGAACTAGATTAGAAGAGCAATTCCTTCACTACCAACCAGAGTGGATGCTAGGTTGGGTCTGAGGAATTCGATCTCTAAGTACTATAACGTTTGTTGTGCACTTGCAATAGGATATAGGGTTAAAACTCGCAGTATCACTCATCGAATCCCCGCGTCGCGTTTATATACTCGCTGAGACGCCAAATCTTCTCTTTGTAGGCCCTCCTTTCCTCAGCATGGAGAGCATGTTCGGCAGCCACCTTCTCCATCAATATCTTCAAGACAACCTCAATTTTATCCACCCATTCTTCATAGAAGCCGAGGTGTGCAGCAACTTCGTCCTCGGCTTCTTCAACTTCTTTCCCGCAGCCTCGCTACCTCGGCCTCAAGCGCCCTTCTGGACTCTTTCTCTCGGGCCAACTCTCGACTCTCTTCAACGTCCTTGGCCTTGCAATCCCTTGCCCATTTCCGGTACTTAGGCACGTCTTGCTTCAGTCTTTTCACCTCTTTATCATCGGCTAGACACCTCTCGTACCTCTCACCGACGAGTTTGACAATATTGAACAACTACATAAGCAAAAGGATGCAGTCAGTACTTGTGAAATTTAAGAGATTAAGAGAGATTTAAGTGTGCGTGCGTACACGAGGTCGAACCTTGGCCATCAGGACGGCTGCGTCAACGAGAAGTTGATCCTCGACCATTTTCTTTGGGGCACCACGCGTGTCCTCAGTCGGCCTCTTTGAACTTCTTCCTTTAACTGGGTCCGCCACCAAATGACGCGGAGCAGCCAAGTGCCGAGGAGACGACGCTAATAATTGGCCACTCGAATCATCGAAGTCTCCAAGGTCGGCAATGTTAGCCTCCGCTTGACCACCCTCGACCCAGGCAGAGACATCGGCTACGGCATTAAGCTCGACCTCGGCCTCGGCTACGCCGTTCCCGCCATTCCCAGGCACAGCCACTTCCTTGTCCTCAGGACCGAGTATCAGTAATTCATCGGCAACTCCTCAGCATAATTTCCTCCTCGTCGTATCTTTCGCCTCGATGCTACACGAGGACGCCACACCCAAACTTAACAAGTTAAAGAAAAAAAATTCAGGGAAGCAAGTGAGTAGGATCTTACTTTCTCTCACTCTTCTCAAGTTGCGTTTAACTTTGTCAGTATGTATGTTCGGCCACCAACGCCCACTAAGTTGCCTGATACGATCGAGGTCGTCGAAGAAATTTTTCAGAAAAGCTCTGAATGGGGGCGGATGACGATCTACAAAACATTTGAACAAGTTAATATCATACTGGACTTTAAAGAAAAGAAGTCAGAATTTTCTACCAGGATTTTCATTCCAAACTTCACAGATTTTTGGACCCGACCCGGACCCAAACCAGAACCGGAATCGGACCGGTGAGACCCGAACTAGTACCGAACCGATTTAAAACCGGTTCTTTTACGGGTATCTAAATTATAGACCCGAAAGACCCGGACTCGATTGAGAGAATTGTTTGGAATCAAAGGAAATTTGAAATATTGTCTTCTCTCGAGAAGAAGCAAAAGTCGATATAGACACTATAAAAGTATGTGAATGTATTTCAGTCACTATAGTTTCAATATTTAAAGTTCCCGCACTTCAGTCACAATTTTCTTGCAAAAGTTTAAGCGGGTAGTTGAAACTGTTTTGCGAAATTAATAGAGGGAAGGTTATGCGACCAAAGTGTGACTGAACCGAATATTTGTTGCACTTATAAAAATGATTTTTTAAAATTTAGCACACCGCAAATCGAACGTGGATAAAACATGCGGACTTTTTGGTGTAATGAAGCTTCCACTGGGTTAATAGACAATTTCGTTTATCCATTGCGACACTTCAAATATATTAGGTATTTTCTTATGTTGGGTTTTAAAAATTCCCGGAAATTAAGAGGTACGAATAATCACTCGAAAGCTATAACATTTTAAAAGATTTAATGTTAATGTACCACCATTAACTTCATATGGTAGATGCACATGTAAATGTACCACCACATCAAACACAACATGTGAGAAAATCTTTTGCAAATTACATAGTATTAAAATTATGTTTTCCTTCATTATTTCAACACGAACTTCCAGCAACATGTTACTGCATAAATCCCAAAAAAATCTTCTAAGTGAAATGAAAATGTAGATAAAATGCACATTTTAGCGTATATATATATATATATGTGCTTAATTATATACATTGATAATTAATTAATTAAGTACCTTATAGTGCAAGATGTACGTTACGTGGTAAGAGTTCAACAAAGATGAATGGAAATAAGTGTTCCATGAATCTGTTGCGTATCCATCAAGAAATTTAATATCATGTTTAACACATGCTAATAAATGTTTTTTTGCTGCCGCATTCCGTCTGAATATAGGAACATGAGCTCTTCCACGACTATCTAGATGTAACTCTTTTCGCGAGCAAAACTTTGCTATATCCAATTCTTGCCTTCGCTGTGTCTTTCAATTTATCTTTAACGTTCATAACAATATTTAAGAAGGCATCTAGAACATTTTTCTCTATGGGTATCAGATCAAGACCATGTCATAGATTGAAATCTGTCCAATATGGCAAATCCTAGAATGTGCTTTTTTGTGCCAATTATGCCATTTTCCATAAGCTTATGCTTTCTTATCATGTTCGGTTCCTACACTTCATCACCAGTCAGTGTTGGGAGTGGATATTGATTTATAGCATCTTTTCCTTTCAAGAAATTTCTTTTATTCCTTCTTAAAGGATAATCCGGAGGAAGAAACAATATATAAAAATCAAACGAACACGTCTTCAGTCCATTTGGTAATTGAAAGGATCAGGTATCTTCCACCATTTTGTAATTGAAAGGATCGGGTATCTTCCATGCATATTGGACATGCTAGTCGTCCATGCGTCGTCCACCCTGATAACATGTCATACCCAGGAAAGTCACTAATCGTCCATATTAAAACTGCTCTGATATTTAAATTTTGATTGATAAACTTATCATATGCCTCTACTCTAATCGTCCATAGCTCTTTCAAATCATCACTCAAAGGAAGATGAAATATATCAAGACTTGCTCATGCATGATGTGGACCTGAATTCAAAACCATAATCCACAAGTATTCTTCCTTCATACACATACATAGAGGTAAATTATATGGATTCATGATCACAGGCCACAACGAGTGAATTTGAGACATTTCAAAATGATTGAACCCATCGGTGCATAGTCCAAAATATACATTGCGAGGTTCACTTGCAAATCTAGGGTGCAACTGCTGAAAAATTCTTCAACTCCGCTGCATCAGATGGATGAAACATCTCTCTTTTGATTCATGTTTAGCATGCCATCTATTCGCTTCCGCATTGTGGGCTCTTATATAGTCTTTTTATTATATCAGCGACAAGTAAATACCACATACGATTAAATGGTATTTTGGTTCGTTTGACACTCGCCTTTTACCTTGCTGCTCCAAAAATTTTACACTTATCCCATTTTTCATGTCTTTCAAGAAAATTATACATTTATGCATGCACACATCAATTGTATACTAAGGGAGCCCTAAATTTCGCATCAATTTCTTGAGTTCATAAAATGGCGTAGTGGACTAATACCCTTGGGTAGATACTCTTAATTGAGTTATGCCCATTGGTCTAGCTCACGTTCAAATTCATTAAAATTTGCTTTTATGTTCATGAACCGAGATGCTAATGATAATTGTGAGTGACCATCCATACATATGTATCTTCTACATGACAAATTTCTTCTTGATTTTCACTTCTACCATGAATTGCATTACAACTGCCTAAAATCCAAATTCAAATTTTCCCCATGCATGTGCCAAACATAATAGTGATTCATAAATCCTCGACTAAATATATAATTTACAACTTTTGTTCCCGGAAGAATTTTATTTTTTTGGCATACACAGACAACAAAACTTACCCCTAGTTTTTTAGTGTTAGCGGCTGATTACCCGAAAAAGGTCATGAACTCGTCCACTCTAACAACAACTTTCACCGAATTTTTTTTTTCTTCTTCATCGATTCTTCTAAACATCCCTCCCTAAATTTTGTGTCATTATAATTCTCCTCCATCTTTTTCTCTAAAAATGTTTATTTTCTTCCCCAAAACCGTTTTTTTTCTACCAAAACCGTTTTTTGTATATGATTGTTTAGTGTGTATGGGAAGTGAGATTGTTGGTGTATATATAGAAAAAGTTTGTCACTGAACTATCACTGAAGTGAGACTAAAATGTGAGATTGAATAATTAGTCACACTTTTTTTAGGTGAGTTAGGTAAAAGACGTAAAAAAAATTTGTAACTAGCACATTACAACTACAGTGTGACTGAAATTTTTGGACTAATGAATGAGTTTAACTTACCACAGTTTTTTATCAGTCGCACATGTGTGACTCAAGTACAACTTAACATTTTATTCAAAAAATTGAGACTAAAGTGTGACTAATTTTCTGAAGTCGCACTTCAGTCTCAAAACAGTTGCTAAATGTGCAATTGAAAAATCAGTTATACTTTTCAGTCCCAAAACGCATGTTTTCTTGTAGTGAAATTTGAATGAGTGGACACAAATAACGAAATCTAGCAAGCATTCACCCTCTGTGAGCCAGGAATCCTCACCACACTCTAGCCTTTCATCACGGTTTAATGTTCTTGCAAAAGTATGGAAGGAGGGGGAGATTGTGGAAGCAGAGGAAAACACTACATTTCATTGTCGCAAGGATATAGAGCCTAAAAGCAAAAGACCACCTATCCTGTGAACAAAGGACCTATATCTAATGCTCAAAGCGCAGTCAAAAAAGCTTCCTCAACGAAGATAATTTTCTTTTTGGGTTCAACTCACCACACAAACATGTAGTTCTAAAGAATTGGATTAAAGACGTGAAACCATCCTTTGGATGTTTCATAGAGACTAGCGTGCAGGAAGATAATTTTCTGCATGTTTTCAACTCTTGCTTACATGGTTGGTATGCGATAACAAATTATGATCACCACCCCTTCAGGCATATTTGGATTTGCAATTCAGATGCAGTTACTCTTACAGTCCTTGCTAACAGTGTACAACAAAATATTGTTGGTGTTCAAGTGAATGATTCCAATGACATTTTTCTGTGCACAATAATAACGGATCGACTTTTGAGATGGACAGATGAGTGTTATGGCAGGAATTATGTGACATCAAGGATTAGCTGAATCAACTTTCTCGACCTTGGATACTCACAAGAGATTACAATGAGATTTTGTCACTAAGTAAGTATCCGAATACCGCATTGACCAGATTGGTATGGGTTATTTTCAGAATGTTGTTTCTCATTGTGACCTTACTGATATCCTGAGTTCTGGTACCTTCTATACTTTGTGGAATGAGCAGTCCAATAATCCAGTGGGTAAAAAGTTGGATAGGGCATAGGTAAACTCCAGTTGGCTCTCTAACTTTCCACAATTTTATGCTCTTTTTGAGACAGGAGGAGTTTCCGATCACACTCGATGCTTAATTCATCTATCAACCGAGCAATCTGTTTGCAGGAAATCTTTTCGGTATTTCAATTTCCTGGCCACTCATAATCAATTCTTGGCTTTCATTACTCAAGTCTGGGAGCAAAGCCTTACTGTATATCATATTCGGTCTGCACTACATATGTTTCACTGAAAGTTGAAGCTGTTAAAGCCAGTCTTGCGGTCACTTAACCGGACTCAGTTTGAAGACCTTCCCAACCGAACTAAGGAAGCATATGCAGAGCTATGCTAACTGCAAAATGAAGTACTACAAGACCCTACTGGAGTACACAACATTCTTTCATCGTGCTGCGCAATCTCGCTCCTCACTAAAATCCATAAAATCTGTGACAACAGCTTCAAGAGCTAATATTACTCAACTTGCAGATATTAAACTTAAAGCAATCAATCATTTCAATAGTTTTTTGTGCAATAACTCTGAAGCCGACTATGATTCTAGTGAGTCCTTGCATGATCTGGTAGAGTTCCATTGCTCCCCTACAAATGCTACTAATCTGGTTACAGTTACAGCTAACGAGATTTACAAGGTTTTGACTCACATGCCTTCAAATAAGGCACCAGGGCCAGATGGTTACATTGTAGAATTCTTCAAAAGTGCATGGACGGTAATTGGTAATGACTTTGTTATTGCAATACAGTCATTCTTTATCTATGGTTTTCTCCTAAGGGGATAAATGCCACGGCTTTGGCGCTGATACGAAAACATTCTGAAGCCTCTTCAATGAAAGATTACAGACTGATCGTTGTAACCTCATTTACAAACTTATATCAAAGATTCTCGCCAATCGCCTTAAAACCATATTTCATGAAGCTATTGAACCAAACAGAGCGTTTTCGTGAAGCAGAGACTCCTCTTTGAAAACTTTTTACATGCTACAGAATTGGTTAAGGTCTATCAAAAGGAATCAATCAGTTCTAGATGTGCAATCAAACTGGATATTGCAAAACCCTGTGACACGGTTCGTTGGTCTTTTATTGTCTCTGTTTTACAAGCAATGCAAGTTCCATACATGTTTGTGAAATGAATACACACCTGTATTACAACAACATCCTTCTCCATATCTATTAACGGTGAATTAGAGGGGTTTTCACTAGTACAAGAGGAATCAGGCAAGGTTGCTCTTTGTCACCGTACATTCATGTGATTATCAACAATGTCCTTTCAAGACTATTAAATCAAGTGGCATCTCAAGGAAAGTTTGGATTTCACCCTCTATGTCACTCGATGAAGCTCACACATTTAAGCTTAGCCGACGACATTATGATTTTTACTGATGGAAAGGCGCAATCATTACAAGGAATTTTGGCAGTTTCCAAATCTTTATTATACATTGCGGGTCGTAACACTGCAGACTTGAAAACACTAGCTGTATCTGCGGGGGGTCGAAGTTGGCACCTTGCCAGTTCGGTATCTCGGAATACCCTTGACCACCAAGTCCATGACGCGAGTAGATTACGAGCCATAGATTGATAAGTAAAAACACGAATGGCTTCCTGGGCTGTGAAAATTCTGTCACTTTCAGGACGTTTACAACTAATTCGATCAGTCATAATGAGTACTAACAATATCTGGTTATCAACTTTCAGGTTGCCAAACAGATTCCTGGTTGAAAAAGAACGGCTATGCTCGGCGTTTTTATGGTCTGGCTCTCCAAATAACTTTGGCAAGGCAAAGTAGCTTGGCATGAGCTATGTACACCTAAGGTGGATTTGGTATTTGGTCATTGAAATATCATCCCTGGTTTTTGCTCTTCATCTATGAGGCGTTTATCATCAAACGATTCAATTTGGGTAGCTTGGACAAGATCTTATCTATTGAATGTGAAATCTATTTGGGAAGTCCAAAAAGGGACTAAGGGTTCTTGGGTGTGGAGGAAGCTTCTCAAATTGAGACAAGTAGCTTTCCCTGTCACTAGGATGTCATTACGTTACTTTGGACTCCCACGTACAGATAAGGTAGCAGACGCTTTCACATCCTCAGGTTGGTTACCTTTGTTGAAAAGTGATTCAAATTACAATCAATAATTTCAGTTACATGTTTTGCTAGTTTTTATTTCTAATCAATTGGGGGTTTCAGTTTTTACTTTTAATTATAGGACATAATGAGTTCATGGGTGTAGTGGGTGCTGTTACATTTTTGTTTCTTATAACTTCATGTTGTCTCTTTCATTTTCGATTATCAGAGAATAAAAGATTTTCAGCAAAACTTCTTTGTGTTCTTTGTTCTTTTCTTACTTTGTTTCTTCTAGTGTTTTGTCTCGTAACAACATTGTGGTATCAGAGCTATGGCAGCCAATGGATCAAATCAGCAAGGTACGGTTCCGATATTTAAAGGTGAAAAATATCACCTTTGGAGTCTTAAGATGAAGACGATGTTCAGATTTCAAGAAAGTTGGGATTTGGTGGAGAATGGATTTGAAGATGCAAATCCTGCGGAACCTGATCAGCAGTTACGAGAGAGACGCAAGAAGGATGCAAAGGCGCTGTTTTGGATCCAGACGGCTTTGGAGGATGATATCCTGTCTCGGATCTCAGCGGTGAATACATCTCACAAAGCCTGGGAAATTTTGAAGCATGAGTACATGGGAGATAAGAAGGCGGTCACTGTCAAGTTACAGACTCTTCGTCATCAATTTGAAACGCTTTTGATGAAGGAGAATGAGACGATGCAAGAATATTTGGCGAGAGTTTCCGCTGTTGTCAACCAAATGAAATCTTATGGTGAATTCTTGTCAAATGAAATTGTTGTGAGTAAAGTTCTTAGGAGCTTAACTCCAAAGTTTGAATATGTGGTACCTGCAATCATGGAGGCAAATGATATGAGTACATATACCTTTGACACCATGATGAGCTCGTTGATTGGTCATGAGGATCGTCTTGGTAATAAGACTTAGAAAAGTAAAGCAAAAGCTTTCCAAATGAAGGGAGAGTACTCTGGTCAGAAGAATGGCAGCAGCTCTGGAGCTGCAGGTAGAGGACGAGGCAGATCAGGAGGTCGTGGAGACCATGGAAGAGGCAGAAGAAGAGGTTATTATGATAACTCGAGAGGTACCAACAAAAGTGACATTCAATGTCATTATTGCAGGAAGTATGGTCATAAGCAGGCCGTTTGTTGGAAAAGGCAGAAAGAAGAAAAGCATGCTAGCTTTGTTGAGCAAGAAGATGAGCAGCCTCGACCTTTTATGGCATTTAAAAGTGAGGAATCGTCCAAATCTGTGTGGTATTTGGATAGTGGTTGTTCAAATCACATGACGGGAACCAAATCTTTGTTCAAATAGTTAGATGAGTCCTACAAGCTTAATGTGAAACTTGAAAATGACAAAGAAATTCAAGTTGAAGGTAGAGGAGTTGTGGCTATCCAGAATGGTCATGGTAATCTCAAACTCATCTATAATGTGTATTACATTCCCGATCTAGCACATAATTTGCTGAGTGTTGGTCAAATCGTGGAGAACAATTGTTCTGTTTTTTTTGATGAGGGTGTATGTATCATCAAGGATAAGAAATCTGGTCTCACGTTGGCAGTGGTGAAGAAGGCATCAAACAATCTATTTCCATTGAAAATATCTTCTGTTGAAACAAGTGCTTTGGTCGCTAAAGTTTCTGATATTTCGAAGTTGTGCCATTTGCGGTATGGTCATCTAAATGAGAATGGGTTAAGAGTGCTCAATCAAAAGGATATGGTCGTTGTCTTACCAAAGATTGATGCTCTTAAGTTGTGTGAAGGCTGCATATATGGGAAACAAACTCGCAGGTCGTTTCCAGTAGGAAAAGCAAGGAGAGCAACTCAATGTCTTGAGATTGTTCATGCTGATTTATGTGGTCCGATGCAGACCGCATCTCTTGGAGGCAGCAAGTATTTTCTGATGCTGACAGATGATTACAGCAGGATGAGCTGGGTGTATTTTCTTGAATCGAAAGGAGAAACGTTCGAGATGTTCAAGAAGTTCAAGACTCTTGTGGAGAAACAAAGTGAGCAGCAAGTTAAGGTGTTACGAACTGACAGAGGAGGAGAGTTTACATCTACTGAGTTCAATCAATTCTGTGAGAAATAAGGGATACACCATGAGCTTACTATAGCTTACACACCGGAGCAAAATGGTGTAGCGGAAAGGAAGAATAGAACTGTAGTGGAGATGGCTAGAAGCATGTTAAAACAGAAGAATCTACCTAATCAGTTTTGGGCAGAAAGTGTGAGGACAGCAGTGTACTTGTTGAACATATCTCCTACAAGAGCAGTCTTAAACAGAACACCATATGAAGATTGTTGAGAGCAGAAATGTTACCTTTTATGAGGAAGCGGTTTGGACTTGGCGTGAAGGTGGAAATGGTGAGCTTGTTAAAATTTCCTTTGACAACATTGATGAACAAGAAGAGAGTCAAAATCCAGCACACTCTGTAGCTAATACACAAGCAAGCTCAGCGCCTAGCTCACCTAGAGTTAATGGGGCAAGTGATGGAGAAGGAAATTCAAGCACAAGTCCACCTCAAAAATTCAGATCACTGCGAGAAATTTATGAGGAACAACATGCATTTTTTAGTGTTGATCCAGTGACAGTTAATGAAGCAGAAAAGAATGAAGAATGGCGAAAAGCGATGGAAGAAGAGATCGCTTTTATAGAGAAGAATCAAACATGGCAGCTGGTTAAGCTTCCTAGTGATAAACATTCTATTGGTGTGAAGTGGGTGTTTAAAACTAAGTATCATGTAGATGGCAACATTCAAAAGTATAAGGCAAGGCTGGTGGTTAAGGGGTATGCACAAGAATATGGAGTGGATTATGAAGATACTTTCTCTCCGGTAGCAAGGTTTGATACTGTAAGAATTCTTCTTGCCTTAGGAGCTTATATGCGTTGGCCAATATACCAGTTTGATGTTAAGTCAGCTTTCTTGAATGGTGAGCTACTTGAAGAGGTTTATGTTGATCAGCCTGAAGGTTTTGTAGTTTATGGCAAAGAGGGTTTCGTCTACAGGTTGTATAAGGCTCTTTATGGGCTTAAACAAGCTCCCAGAGCTTGGTACAACAAGATTGATTCTTTCTTTGCAGATTCTGGCTTTGAAAGAAGCAAAAATGAGCCTACTCTCTACATAAAAAAGCAAGGTGAAAGAGATATCCTTGTTGTGTGTTTATATGTAGATGATATGATTTACATGGGTTCTAGTGTTTCACTTATTGCTAAGTTCAAAGCTAGTATGATGGAGAAGTTTGAGATGACAGATCTTGGGTTGTTGTATTTTTTCCTTGGTCTTGAGGTTAAGCAAGTGGAAGATGGGATTTTTGTGTCTCAACATAAGTATGCTTGTGACTTGCTTAAAAGGTTTGACATGACAGGTTGCAATGCTGTAGAAATTCCTATGAATGTCAATGAGAAGCTGCAAATGGACGATGGAACAATGAGTGCAGATGCAACAAAATTCAGGAGTTTAGTTGGAGGTCTTATCTATTTAACTCACACAAGACCAGATATTTGTTTTGCTGTGAGTGCAATTTCTAGGTTCATGCACAATCCGACCAAGTATCATTTTGGAGCAGCAAAGAGGTTATTGAGATATATTGCAGGAACAGCAGACTATGGCTTATGGTACAACTCAGTTTCAGAATTTGAATTAGTTGGATTCACAGAAAGCGATTGGGCAGGCTGTGTGGAAGATAGAAAAAGTACCTCATGACATGTTTTCAATCTAGGTTCTGGAGCAGTTTGTTGGAGTTCAAAGAAGCAGAGAGTGACAACTTTATCATCACTGGAAGCTGAGTATACAGCAGCTACTGCAGCAGCATGTCAGGCAGTTTGGTTAAGAAGAATTTTGGAAGACATCAAGCAAGAACAAGTGAAGGCAACAACAATTTTCTGTGACAACAAGGCAACTATAGCAATGACCAAGAATCCAGCATATCATGGAAGAACAAAGCATATATCCATCAAGGTCCACTTCATCAGAGACTTGGTTAGTGAAGGGTCAATTGTTTTGGAGCATTGCAGCACGAACGAGCAGAGTGCAGATGTTCTTACAAAAGCATTATCGAAGAACAAGTTTGACTACTTCAGAAGTAAGCTTGGAGTGTGCAAGTTTGAATCAAGGGAGAGTGTTGAAAAGTGATTCAAATTACAATCAATGATTTCAGTTACAGGTTTTGCTAGTTTTTATTTCTAATCAATTGGGGGTTTCAGTTTTTACTTTTAATTATAGGACATAATGAGTTCATGGGTGTAGTGGGTGCTGTTACATTTTTGTTTCTTATAACTTCATGTTGTCTCTTTCATTTTCGATTATTAGAGAATAAAAGATTTTCAGCAAAACTTTCTTTGTGTTCTTTGTTATTTTCTTACTTTGTTTCTTCTAGTGTTTTGTCTCGTAACAACAACTTTGTGTTCACCAAAGTCGCTTGTATGGGGACCTGATTGCACACATTAGAGCAATGCATCCTCTTCACATGACTGCAGGGCACGACGTGACTTTATGGAGACATGGCCAAGATAATTTTCAAGCAAGGTTCTCATCACCAAAAACATGGCATCAAATACGAACACATCACCATACAGTCCCTTGGTCTGGTCTTGTTTGGTTTAGTCAGGATGTTTCCAAGTTCTCTTGTCTGGCTGGTAATTTAGAATCGGTTGTCTACAGGGGATCGTATGAGGCAATGGGGACAGATTCAAGCTTGCATTTTGTGCGGTTAACATGATGAGACAAGGATCCATCTCCTTTTTGCTTGTTCTTACAGTTTATCGTATGGTGGAGTCTGACAAATAGACTCCTTGGGGCTCGTTGCACACTAGATTGGAGTGATTCCATCTCTTTAATTCTTGCTCATGGTGACAACAACTTGGACAAAGTGCATGCGCGTATGGCTTTTCAAACGATAATATATTATCTATGGCATAAAAGAAACTCTCGGATACATGGAAAAGGACACAAAGACACTACTGCATCCATCCGCTTAATTGATAGAACCATTAAGAATCATATATTCTCTCTTGGTTATCATTATCCACACTTGTAAAGGTGGTTTGAAGTAAGGACAAGATGATTCAAAATTCTTTATTCTTTTGATTTCATTTATAAATTTATAGATTTTTGTCCCACTTTTATGAATAATATTTTCTGTTGATCAATAGATTAAAAAAAAATCAAAAATCTAGTTATCCGCCTATCAGTATTGCTACATGCATCTGAAATTCTTTCATGTTTCTAGTATCTAATATTTTCTATTTATTTTAGTCATCTTTAGACTTGGATAATTGCCAATTACTTAGTGTTTATCAGTATAATTCTCCTAATTTTGATGTTATCCATTATTATATCGCCAAATTCACCCAACGATTTATTTTGAAAACCCCACTATAGGTTGCCAAAAACGAGAACCAATTATTAGACCAGCTATTATGACTGGTCCCAAGAAAGTTTTCCTTCTAATATCTTTTAACCGACCACAAAAAATAAATAAAAATGTTTAGGTAGATACCTCATATTATACAAAAACAAACTTGACAAGTCAACCAGATAATAAAGTAACGTGGAAAATATGTGATTTGTTAAGCCCTTAATATAATAATATAAAAAGTAAATATGAAATTCATATAAGGGGTTACGTTATCTCTCTACTAAACATCTTTCTTTTTCTTTCGAAACAATGAAAGCGAATACTATATTTCAAATGGATTTAAAAATATTTAACAAAACAGGCTAAAGATTACCTCAATGCAGGCTAAAGATTACAAACTATCAAAATATCATAAAACTTTTAGTTACTGAGATATTCACAGATCACAAGTATTTTATCTTCTTTTTATTCATTTTATATATTAATTGACTTGAAAATCTATACAATTGGTATATATCCCTAAGAAAAAGATATATTATTTTTTACATAAGAAATTAACTGTTCTTTCGATTTTATTTTATTCGATGATTAAATTGTTCCAAAATCTAAAAAATCATTAAAAATTTTGATCTAAATAAATTATATTTTATCATAATAATTTGATTATTAGATAGGTAAATTGTGATGAAATATTAACCAAAAAGGTAACAGAATAATATTCGAATTAGGTCAACATATCCTGCTATCAAATTTAAGATCCTCTGTTTATATCTAATAATAAAAAAATTCCTCGTTTTCGGAAGATATCAATTCAAAATTCCAAAATTTTTACTACCTTCATAGTCCTACCAAAATTAATTTATTTAGTTCTCTTATTTTATAACAACTACTTGGTTCGGTTGGCCGACAAAAGAACCTTTAATCAATAATTAAAAAAAAAAACTATTTATGACATGAAAAAGAGAGATAAATGATAAGAAAAGAAAAGAGTTAATTACACAAAGACCATTAAAATTAGTAAGTCTTTCTAAAATAGGTATTGTAGGGATTTTAACATAAGTTTTAGTTTAAAAGGTGTGAAATGTCGATTAGCCTTAGATTATGTTATATGTTCTTCCCGATCTATCTCATTAATTTCCTTCCCACGTGTGACGACTGTTCATTTTTCTTTAAATTTTAGTAGCATTTCCTTTTATTTTTATCTGGAATTTGGATTGTTCTTGCTTCAGCCATGGTGGAGACTCAGAGCACTGGGAAGCTGAGGTCACTGAGGTGGGTATGATATCTTGAACGGATGTTGTTTCGCGGAGACGGAGTCAATCACATGATATCATGATGGATACTGATCGAGATAATTCAGCTGTTAGTTTTTCTTCCGGCGAAATGAGTACTCGGACAAATTCGTCATCGGTGGTGCGCAATGTGCCATTGCATGTGCTTAAGGCGAAGAATCTGAACGGCGGAAAGCGTGCTTCGATGAAGGGAAAATCTACAAAATTTGTTCGTCGCCGATGAGTTTAATTGGAAGGTATTTTCCATGGTTTTGCCAATTAAATTTCTGATTGTTATTTAGAGTAATTTTTTATGAGCAAAGCAGTCTATTAAAGTATATGCCTTCTTCAGTTGATTCTATATTTTGTAATTTGATTTTGGGTGGTTGTATTATTCGGGGGTTTATATAGGTTACCTTTTTATGACATTACACACCCTTTGTATGCTTTTGCTTTTTTTATTGTGTAATAAGGCAACTTCTTCTTCGGCCTTTTTGATATACATCCTCACAGCTCATGGGTTTCGTCCATGATATACATTATTGGTTAATAGGCCTCGACCATTAATTACACATTCGAAAGGTGAGAAGGAACCAGCTGATGGGACGAGAAAGCAATTTCGTCACACACTCAAAATATTAGTTTTTACCATTTACAATTTTGTCACACACTCAGAAACGTTTTTGTCCTCGTCACTCTTGTAATCACTCATTTTTGCTGCTTAATAAACAAAATCTTGTACCTCATTATTCTTATTAATCACTGTGTTAAACCTAGTACAAACAATTGGCGCTAGAAGGAGGGAAAAAAGAGATTTTCAACGCATAAGTAGTAGGATGACCGATCAAACCTCACAGGTAGGGATTAAAAAGTATCTCTCGCTCCATCGATGAACACGACGGAGATGAAGAAAATCAGTACTCATGCAACCGTGACGACCCCTGAAAATGGACTATATTAACCATCAGCTTTGATTCCACAAAGAATTACGTTTTTATTAAGAACTCATTTTTACAAAAGACAATTCTAAAGATCAATTCTTCAAGCAAACAATCAATCCTAAAAACTACTTCTACAATTCGATAACCTAGAAGCAATATCTCAAAAGTCGACCTCTAAAACTATAATCCTTAAGTTCTTAAAAATTGAACTACATCTCGAGATCCCTTTTATAGGTGAAGAGCTCTTTTGTATTTGTTTCCTAATTTTTAGGAATACAACTAAAAATCCTCTTCTTGGAATATGCTGATAAGATTCCTTCTTGATAATCTTTATCACATATTTGAATTTCAAACTTCAGAATCTTCTGATCACGAACTTCTCGCTTGTCTTCAACCGCTCGAGCAATGTGATCTTCAGCGAACTTCAATCTCCCCCTTTTTGACTTGAGTTGATAGTAAGCAAGCACCTGCATTTTCAAACACTTGACACTACTTGTTGTTTCCAACAACAATATAGCAATTACCAGAATAACCAAATAACCTTCAAATAAAAACGATCATAAATCCATGTTCCCACAACATCTCTAAAGAGGTGCAGACATTCATCAAGCTGATGATTAACATTGATTAATAAAAGTTCTATCGGAAATGAAATGCCACAGGTTGGCCAAAAGATCTAGAGCTAAACAGTAGATCCCCCTAAATTCTATGTGCTCCCCCTTAATCAGACACATCGAAAATTTC
Organism: Lepidium sativum; assembly: GCA_023374145.1. NCBI lineage: Eukaryota > Viridiplantae > Streptophyta > Magnoliopsida > Brassicales > Brassicaceae > Lepidium > Lepidium sativum. Next base: position 142,806 of record JAKUCM010002105.1, read on the forward strand.
TTGGTCCGACTCGTGACTCTTTACTCCCCCTGCTTAACATCACACAAGTAAAAAAAAAACAACTATGAATTCACCACTAACAAGCAGCATGAGAAATCTAACCTTTGAGTGCCTTCTTGCACAAGTGCGTGATCTCTTCAGACATTACCAAAATCGTTTCCAAAAGCTCCTTAGGTGTATACGTTTCTTCTCCTACAGACGCCTTAACTTTTCCTTTTTGTTTCCTATCTTTCGTCTTGTTACTAGAGACAAATGCAAAGGGTGCAGGCACTTCATGTTGCTTGGCCAGCAGACGAGTGAGCATCGATGGGTACGGAAGATAGAGCTTTGATTTGGAGTCTCTTGTAGACGCGGCAACCTTCTTGATTTGGCTGAATATCACTTTGCCAATATTCAACCGAGTTCTGGTTCCGATCCTATATGCCAACTGTAGTCTTAGTAGACTAACATATCCTTCATTTGATGTGGGAAGCCAATTTGTACAGCAGAATGCGTACAGCTGTGAGTACAACTGCCCCAGATGCGCTTTTTTGACCCTGTTCAGATTCTTGATAGCTCCTTCAGTGACAGTTTCAGCTATATCCCCCGACAGCACTTCAAGCTTTTGAGGGTTGGAGCGATCAGTCACATTCGGTGACTCTAACACCTCATTGATCTTCTCGGGTGAAATCACATACTTGTGGCCTCTCAGATACACAGTACAAGACTCACTTTCTTGATCGAAATAGGGCATGTTTGCCCACAACTCAAAAAGAACATCAGTAGAATAATCAACTACAGATTCCAAAGACCTTAACAGACCTACATCCTTAAGGAGTTGAACTAACTCCGACTCCTGCTCATCAAATGTATACGCACATTCCACTATAAACCGTTCGTTTGAAGAGGAATAGAGCTTGTACCTTCAGTAAGCGTCTGCGGAGCTGAAAGTTCTTTGATCGAACTTAGGAGTTAGCGATTGAGAGTGAGCGAACACCCCTGTTCTGGCTATGAGACGGGACTTACGGTTCTCTGAGGTCACTGAATCATCAAGGTGACGCTTGAGGCTCCCCCGTGATGCCTTGGCTCTGGGTATGGTACTTTTAGTACCGTGACCCAAAGAGTCCTGATTTCGCTTGGCCTCCACGTTGTCTTCTTGGATGGGAGTCGGTGACTCAGATCTGCAGAATCTCGAGGGGGATCCTTCTGTTTGCTCCTCTCCATTTTGGAAGTTTGCATGTGATGGTTCATCTTCGTAATTGAACTCCCAAGCCATTTTGAGTTCATCACGTTCCTGATTCTCAGTGGTTTCCGTCGGTTCTTGATCGATTGTTGCCTTAGTTTCTTTCGGGTTCACCGAAAGCCTCAACCCCTTGGGTTGATAAACCACCATCGCCCTTTATTGGTTCGTCACATACTCTACGATGTTTCGTAGTGAAAACCCTGTTACAGATGCATTCTCCATCTTGAATTTCAGCTTTTTGAAACCTAGGGTTTTCTTTTCTCTCTTCGTTGAAGGCTGATTTGATTTTGTTTGTTGAGACTGTTGATTTTCCCTTCGACATCGTGATCTATTTATATCCTCCTGAATGGGCCTTAAAAGAAATGAACATACGGCCCCCCTTTCCTTTTTCCAATTCTTCCGAATCGAATAATTAATGAATGCATTGAATCGATTTCACACAACCCGTCGATTCACATTTGAGATTTAAATCCATTTGTTTCTCTTATTCATTGAACCGAGTGACCCAGATTAATCTTGACATGATGAGCACTAAAAATAAGATTCATTGTATGTACTCCTTTTTTTTATTCCTCTCATAACTTTCGTCTTGTCATACACAAGCTGTTTCAGCTAGCTGAAGTCCGAGATTACCCAACACACCCCTACTCAGCAAGACATGCAATCAAGTTTAAGATGTGATGACTAGACTTTCACACCATCATACCTTTATCACTTAGATTCAACAGTATAAAAAAAATCAAGGCTATCAGGCAGCTGGAATTTCCTTTGGAGAGTCTCCTTTTTTTTGTTATATTTATCAACTTCGCACTTAACATGCAAAAAGTCTGAGTACCACTTGACTTTTCAACTCAGAGCTTTTGGCTAGTCACTAGCCCCTTTTTTATGTATAGACACAGTGTTGTATCAGAGCATCACTTGACTTCTCAGCCTACTGATACAACAGCTCTCTTCAGCTCTTTGACCTCCTTGATCTTACCTTGATAAATCAACAACCTGATATTCACTGTGACGGTATGATGGACAGCTATTTTTCATCAGCTCAATCAATCTTGATATATGTCTACCCTCTTTCAGGTGTCTGCTAGCTTTTCTCAGATTCAACTGCTTGCAACCTTTGCTCTATAGACACCCGTTTTTTTTAAACAGTATTTTCACTAACATTGACATACTCCAATCGCTATTCGTAGTTGAATGAAACGATTGAAGCACAATGGTTTAGTAAACAAATCAGCTAATTGATTTTCAGTGCCCACATGTTCAAGTTTGATTAGTTTCTCATCGACAAGTTCTCAAATAAAATGATGACGAGTGTCAATATGTTTGGTTCGAGAGTGTTGAACTGGATTCTTAGCAATACAAATAGCACTCTGATTGTCACAAAAAACAAGTAATGGTTTCGAGTCCATACCATAGTCAGCAGCCATTTGTTTCATCCATAGGAGTTGAGTATAGCAGCTTCCCATTGCAATGTATTCTGCCTCTGCAGTAGATAGCGACACACAGTTTTGTTTCTTACTGAACCATGCAATAAGATTATTTCCCATAAAGAAACAGCCTCCACTTGTACTTTTCCTATCATCTATGCTTCTTGCCCAGTCCGCGTCACAATACCCTACAAGGCTCACAGTAGTATCTTTAGTAAAAAAGATGCCAAGCTTGTAAGTTCCATTTACATACCTGAGTATACGTTTGGCTGCAGTAAGATGACTCTCTTTGGGTTCAGCTTGGTATCTTGCACAGAGACCAACCGACAAACTTAAGTCTGGACGACTTGCTGTGAGGTAAAGCAGCCCTCCGATTAAGTTTCTGTAAGCCGTTATGTCAACTGGTTTTCCCACCTCGTCTCTTGACAACTTCTCGTTTGATCCCATCAGAGTTTTAGCTGACTTGCTGTTTTCCATGCCAAACTTCTTCACCAAATTTTTTGCATAAGTACTTTGATTCACGAATATTCCTTCTGACGTTTGTTTGACTTGAAGACCTAAAAAATAAGTAAGTTCTCTGTTCATACTCATTTCAAACTCTTGAGTCATCACCTTGACAAACTTGTCAACCATTTGTTGTCTGGTTGAGCCGAAGACAATGTCATCGACGTAGATTTGCACCACAATGAATCCTTCTTCACTTTTGAGGGTGAACAGTGTCTTGTCAACACTGCCTCGCACATATTGATTATCAACCAGAAAAGTTGCTAACCTCTCATTCCATGCCCTAGGTGCTTGTTTGAGCCCATACAAAGCTTTGTTTAGCTTGTAAACATGATTCAGATGCTTAGAATCCTGGAAGCCTTTTGGTTGTTCCACATACACCTCCTCTTGTAGATTTCCGTTCAGAAATGCACTCTTGATATCCATCTGATAGAGCTTGAAACCCATTTTGCATGCCATTCCAAACAAAATCCGAATCGATTATAGTCGAGCAACTGGTGCAAAGATTTCTTCAAAATCAACTCCTTCTACTTGTGAATAGCCTTGTGCAACTAACCGAGACTTATTTCTGATAACATTCCCCTCTTTGTCTATCTTGTTTTTGAAGATCCACTTTGTTCCAACAACATTTACGTTGTCCGGCCTTGGAACAAGTATCCAAACATTCAGCCTTGAGAAGTTTGATAGTTCCTCTTGCATAGATGCAATCCAAAAATCATCATTAATCGCCTCTTTGTAGGTCTTAGGCTCAATCTTGGATACGAAGCAGATTTTATCAACTACATCCACAAGACTTTGACGTTGTGTCATGAAGGAACAAAAGCTTGTTATTGTGCTTCTAGCAAGCTGCTTAAAGTTGATCTGCTTCCCACGAGTGATTCTCTCCCCCTGAATCTCTCCTATGGCATCTGTAAGGGAGTGATTCCTATGCACTTGTGGGGTTGTTGCTGTCACGAACTCTCTTGTGTTTGCGTCGTGATCATATGCATCAATATCAGAGTTCCGATTGCTTTCACTGAAATCATCAAAGGTTAAGCGGAACGTAGATGAATCATCGAAAACAACATTCATTGTTTCTTGCATTGTTGACGTTCGTTTGTTGTATACACGAAAAGCTGTACTTGATCCTGAATAACCAAGAAAAACCCCTTCATCCAAGTGATCTTTATCATTGAGTATGTAACATATACATCCAAACACATGAAAGTAGTGGACTGTTGGTGTTTTTCCTTTCCAAAGCTCATAAGATGTCTTGTTGGTCCCTTTTCTTACATACACTCTATTGATAATGTAGCATGCGGTGTTGACAGCTTCAGCCCAGAACGATTTCGATACGTTGCTTCCATATAACATCGCCCTTGCCATTTCTTGCAAAGTTCTGTTCTTCCTCTCTACTACTCCATTTTGTTGAGGTGTTCTTGGAGCTGAGAATTTATGCGCAATTCCTTGTTCTGAACAAAATTTCTTGAAGATGTCATTTTCAAATTCTCCACCATGATCACTGCGAATGTGTTTAATGCCTTCACGTTCGTTCTTCAATTGAAGTGCTAACAACCTGAAGATCTCAAATGTATCGCTTTTCTCTCTAATGAATCTGACCCATGTGTAACGACTGAAGTCATCAACAATCACCAAAATATATCTTTTTCCTGCTAGACTCTCAACTTGAATGGGACCCATTAGATCCATATGGACAAGTTCAAGTGCCTGTTTAGACCTTACATCTGGTACAGACTTGTGTTGGGTTTTCACTTGTTTTCCCGAGTTACAGGGTCCACACACAAACTCATGATTTGCTTTAAGCTTAGGCAATCCTCTGATGATTTCCTTAGAAGCTAGTTCAGCCATTGTTTTAAAATTCATATGTTCAAGACGTTGGTGCCAAATCTGAGTTTCACTCTCTCATCTAGATGTCATGCACCGAGTACCTGGAACCCACATGTAGCAATCATTTGCTGTTCGAACACCTTCTAGATGAACCAGTCCGCGACTATCAAAGGCTTGACAGGTCGTTCTTGTGAATGTAACGTCGAGTCCAGTATCACACAGTTGACTAATACTAATCAGATTAGCTTTCAGTCCATTGACTAAATACACATCTGTCAACTTAGGATCCATAGCATTTACAGTTTGACCTTTGGCTCGAATTTTTCCTTTTGCTCCATCACCAAAAGTCACTCTGCCAGTCTTGACATTTTCCAGTCCCTGTAACGTTCCTTCTTCTCCTGTCATGTGCTTCGAGCAACCACTGTCAAAATACCATGTTCCTTTAGAGGTTGTGCCGTCAAGTTGTCTATCAGTAGTAAAGGCCACTCTACTGTAGAGATCTACCCGTTTTACCCACATTTGTTGTCTATTTTCTCCATTGTAGGTAAATTTTTGTTGTCTCCTGATTTGTTGAATCCGTTGATACCATAGGCGGCATTGAGACTTTATGTGACATTGGTTTCCGCAGTACCAGCAGCGAATTGCTCTCCTCCATCTTGATTGATGGTGAGCACTTGTCTGTCTCTCCCATCCGAGGCCTGATCTTGATTGTGACTCTTTTGAGTATTGATCATGGCTTCCCTTCTGCCCATGGTTAATGTTGACAAATCTGTTTGAAGCTCGAACAAATTTGTGTTCAATGACAGCGGCACCTGTAGCCAAGACCTTGTTTGTCCTTGTCAGTTCTTCCAATCGTCAGGAGATAATCAATATCTTTGGTGCCTTTGGACAACATTCTAATCTGTTTCATCTGTTCATATAGTTGTCGTTCAAGTTCAGAATTTCTACTCTTTGTATCCGTCAGTTCCTTCTCAGCTTTAGCTAGTTGATTTTCAAACAACTGTTTTTCTACTATCAAGCGCACGTTTTCTTGCTTTGTATCGACCAGCGATTTGACAAGCAATTTGATTTGATCATTAGGCAACATGTCTAGTTCATCTTCAGAGTCTGTTTCTACCATATCCTTTTCTACATTGCCTAAAAGCTGAGTGTCACCCCTGTGAGTGATTGGGTTCTTTTGACATTCACTCGTTAGATCAACTGTTTGTTCAATTGCTTGTTCTATGTTTTCTTCCTCATGATCTTCGAGGTTGACAATGCCAATTCGAGCAACAAAGTGATTCAGTATATCACTACCATCTTCATTTTCAGAGTCTGACTCACTCATCGATGTAAACGCAGACTTCATGTTTACTCGAGTGGTACACTCATTTTTGGTGTGTCCATATCCTTTGCATTCATAGCATTGAATCGTCATTTTTCTCTTGGCAGTAGGACATTCGGCCTTGAAGTGTCCGTATCCTTGACATTCGAGACATTGCTTATCAGATTTGCGATTGTCTCTGTCTGATGAGACCTTGGCAGAGGTTTGATACTCTCTTCTTTGTCCTCTCTCAGCTTTTCTAAAAAAACGTTTGACTATCATGCCAACTTTTTCTTCCAAGTTATCAGATACTTCCTTTTCATTTGATTCTTTTTCCATGACTAGAGCTATACTCTTGCCTTTGTTTGTCAGTCTGGGAGCTAATTGCAATTCATACGCTTACAGCATCCCTACTACTTGATCGAATTTGAGAGTATCCGAGTTTTGAGATACCTCAAGAGCTGACCTATGTCCATGAAACTTCGAGGGAAGGCATCTTAGAAATTTCTTTACCAATTTCTTATCTTTGTATGTCTTTCCTAGAATCAGAGCTTCATGTGCAAGAGACGATAATTCACTGCTGAACTCAGCAATAATTTCTTCCTCTTGCATGGTCATATTTTCGAACTGAGATGCGAGAATGTCAATACGTGTCCTTTTAACACTGCTCGTTCCTTCAAAACCGACTTGAAGAATACCCCATGCTTCTTTAGCACTTGTACATCCTTGTACCCTTTTAAACTGATTACTGTGAAGTGAACTGAAAATAGCTGATAAGGCCTTAGAATTCCATTTTGCATCAGCTTTTTCTTCAGCCGACCATTGTCTCTTGGGTTTTGGTTTGAGTGTCCCATCTTCGTCTCTGATCGTTGGCGGTTCCCATCCTTCTTCAACAGCAAGCCACGCATCTGAGTCTATTCCTTGAATATTTTGTGCCATTTGGACTTTCCAGTGTCCATAGTTATCTGGATCTAGCTTGAGCGTTTTCGCCACTACCACCAGCTGTTGTTGTGGATTTTCCGTTTTGTTCTCCAGGATCGAACACCTGAAACACTTAACAAGGTTATGCGGTGACCCGCTCTGATACCAATTGAAAATGGACTATATTAACCAACATCTTTGATTCCACAAAGAATTACGTTTTTATTAAGAACTCCTTTTTACAAAAGACAATTCTAAAGATCAATTCTTCTAGCAAACAATCGATCCTAAAAACTACTTCTACAATTCGATAACCTAGAAGCAATATCTCAAAAGCTGATCTCTAAAACTACAATCCTTAAGTTCTTAAAAACTGAATTACATCTCGAGATTTCTTTTATAGGTGAAGAGCTCTTTTTTATTTGTTTCCTAATTTTTAGGAATACAACTAAAAATTATCTTCTTGGAATATGCTGATAAGATTCCTTCTTGATAATCCTTATCCCATATTTGAATTTCAAACTTCAGAATCTTCTGATCACGAACTTCTCGCTTGTCTTCAACCGCTCAAGCCATGTGATCTTCAGCGAACTTCAACCCCTGCTCCAAGTGTCTAGCGCACTGGTATTCTGTGAGGGTCAGAGGTGTGCTAAATCTGAAATGAGGCTAAGTGATTGTGGTTGTAATATATTATCTTTATGTAAGCCTCGTTGTTAAGCTGCACTAGGCTCTTAATCTATATGTGTAGTCATCTCCTAGTGTCACTTTTTGCTTGTAAAATATCTTTCTAGTGTTTATGTCACTCTACGCTTTTGGGTAGTAAGAAATGTTTCAACTCTTTTTTTGCTAGCAATCCGAGTATTGCTATGTAAACTATTAATGAAAGTTTAGCTTCTGTATAGTATTGATGCAGTGATAGTTTTAACTGCAGAGAAAGAGTACTTTTAGAAAGGGTAAACATAATGAATTGGAATACTGAGAGTAGTCAGAATTTGCCATTCCACAAAAATAGTGAACATACCATCGATCTATTGTCACAATGAACATACCAAGTAAAACTAAAACATAACAAGACAACAGCTCTATTGTGATAGGGAAGATAGCAAGTACAATGAAAACATAAATTTCCAGCAGCCTGCAAGAATAGCAAAGCCAATCACCAGCATTTTCTAGTGACACCATAAACTCGACTCTTATCCCGACCACTTGATGTTCTGCTCGATGATCCAGATTCGATACTCATGCTCACACTGAATTGCTTTGTATGTCGCTTGAATTGCCCACTTGATCAGCTTCGCCGTAACCCTATTTGAAGCCTTTTTGCCGATTTACGAAAACAGGCGGGACTCACTTTCGGTCGTGTGGCTTTGTTTGTCACATTTGCACACAAATGTTATATGTTCATTAAGTGAAGGCCAAAATAATCCAGATTATGGTGTTTTCGGTTCAGAAAGTACTAAATTCCCTTTTTTAAAAGAATGGATAGGTATTAGGTACTGTATCTATCTTCGTAAAACTCTTAAAAGAAAATGGAGCATCGTGTGAGTGTGTACGCGTGTTTTTTATATTCATTATTATCTATAAAAAATTGTTTTTATTTTCAATTTGATAATCATAGATTAGTCTCCAAGAGCCAAGGTTGACTACACCAGCGCCATCTTTTATCTTTATCTTTTTCTTTATATATTGATTTTATCATTATTTCATTCACTATATACATCTTCTCTAATTTCTTAATCATCTCCTTCTTCGTCTTCTTCTTAATAGTTAGTGATATACACAGAAAAATGTCAGCCGTCGATAACAGCAACGGTGATTCATTCTCAACCCTTCCTTCGGACATAATCCAAACCCAAATCTTGACCCGACTCGACGGCCCAACACTCGTTTCCTCCGCATCAACCTCTACTTATCTCCAATTTCTTTGTACGGAACAAAAACTCTGGCGCGAAATTTCAATCAACACGTGGCCTTCTATAAACGATCCACGTGTCGTTCAGGTCATCTCCTCTTTTCCTTCTGGTTATCGTTCTTTCTTCGCTGACTCGTACCCGTTCACTGATCCGACGTGGCGATCGGAAAAACATGACCCGCCGATGAGATTAATCTCAGCCGTTGATTTGTATTACAAAAGAGAAGTTATTTACTCCAAGGTACAAGAGATGGAAACAGAGAAAGGTCAATCAGGATGGTTCTTGTCATCACCTTTTCGGATCGATATGATTGATCCGAAAGAGTCGGTTAAAACCCGGATTCGATATCCGGGTGGTGATTACGAATCATGGGTTCGAGATATGGAAGAGAGTATGAAGCTTAATTGGATAATGATTGATCCGATTAAGAAACGAGCGGTTAATATATCGAGTCGAAAAGCGGTGGCGGCGAAGCGGAATTGGCTAACCGGAGATTTAGAAATACGGTTTTCGACGGTGGTGGAGGAAGAAACGGAAGTAGCGGCGGTTGTGTCGTGTGGGTCGGGTGATGCGTGGAAGGAAGTGGATGAAGAGGTAGGAGGTGAAGTGCACGTGAGGGACGTGAGGTTACAAGTTGAGGACAAAGAAGGAAAATGTTTGAAAGGTAGGGATAGTTTAGTCATTTTAAAAGGGTTATTAGAAGGAAAGAGATGTTGTAAAGATGGTGAAGAGAAAAGAGCTAAAGCAAAGTATGAAGAATACGTGAGAATGAAGAGGGAGTGGAGAGAGAAAAAAGAAAAGAGAGAAAGAGCTCAAGACACAATTTGTATGATCTTTGGGTTCTCTTTGTTTGTGTTTATGTGGAGTTTTATTTTACTAAGCTAAACAAAAAAAGAAGAGTGATAGTGTAATTAAACACTAATGTTTTATTTAGTTTGTAATAAAGAAGATTACTGTTGAGAAATAGACAAAGATATTTGGTTATTGAAGTATGACGTACTTGAGATCATCTTTTTTTATTTTTTCTCTTTTATACAAAAGTTTTGGATTTACTAAAGAGTTGTTAAAAGGTCATATTTTGACTAAATTAAGTAAGTTTTGTGTGATATAATGCCTAATTCGAGAAATAAACTTAAGAGCTAATGAGTCAATCAGGGAATTTGGTAGTCTAAGACAATCTGGTGGTTATGGAAATATTTTATTGATTTTTTAAATATATACCCCTAGGATGTTGATGTTCTTTCAGAAACTGTGTGTTTTCGTATTTTGTACAGTTTTCTTCTTCTGATTAGTTACATTTTATTAAACTAAATATTAAATAACCGATTACCCGTGTTAAACATGTCATATATTATATAAAAAAGTAAATTTACGTTTGTTGTTTATATTTATTAATAATATTGATATCTGTTATTAGCTTTTCTTTTTTATTTCAAGGTTTAACTTGTATATACAAATTTATTTATTATATATATATATATATTTAATCAAATAAAAATTACTTGACAATGATAATTCGTGTTCACAAAATATATTTTTCGATATCTGATTATTTGATGCATTACGATGTTTATATATAATTTTTTTTTATTTATGTTAGGTTTTTAAACTCGTATTTATTAAAATTCTAGATGCGTATTTATTTAGATTTTAAGATTCGTATTCATATACATTTTTTAGACTCTTGTTCATTTAAAGGATCCGCGTTCATTTAGATTTTTAGACCGCATTCATTTTAGTTTTTAGATACATTTTCATTTCTATTTTGGAACATGTATTCATTTAGATTTATAAATCTGTTACCATAAAATATTATTATTATTTTATATATTATAAATTATTTCCTAATAAACATAAATACAAAAGAGAATTGTTTTATAATTTAAAATATAAATGAAAACTATTAGTAGTATTTTTTATTTATACATTTTGTTGACTCACAAATGTATATATATACAAATAAAATTATTTAAATAGAATTTAAAATTGCATTACGTATCTCAAAATGAATCCATTTCGTTTTTCTCCCATTAGCAGAAACAATTGTCCAATAAGATATATATATATATATATATATATGTTATCAAAATAAGTTATTTGTCAAAATATGATAATTTATATATATATATATAATTTCATGTTTTACCTTATAAAAATGTTTGTTTCACATTTTAATAGGTTAGTTATAAAAAACGTTATTTTTTTAATATTTGAATACTAAATTATAAAATAAATAAAAATGAAACTTAAAGTAATAGATTAAAAAAAAGCTCACCCATTATTTAATTGAAGTTTAGTTTTTGGCAAATAATTTAATGTAATCTACGAATCAATTGACCTTACAGAAGTATTGTAAACAAATGAGATCTTGAACTTAAGATCTGATTTTTAAATTTTCAGTTGTTTCACATACTTGGAAATTACTAATTATATTAGTATTCCTCTTAGAAAAGATGACCAAATTTTTCAAATATATTTTGCTTTAGTATTTCATGCATTTTTTTGTCCTGAAAAAAACAAATATTACTGCTTGTTAAAAATTTAATAAAATAATATAAATATATAGAAAAGATTGATAGAAAAATACTTACTTGATCATCAAATATTTTTCAGAATCAAATGATTTTAAATTTGATTTTTTATTGTTGACTTACTTAATCATCAAATACTTACTGAAACCATTTTTGCGTATAAATAAGAAAATTGTTGACCACAGTTTTGTATCACGTTAAATTTATACCAATGATGGTAGACATTTAGATCTAATCGTAGGCTAAGATGAATATGGTTTTAAAAAAAAAGAATATTCTTTTACTTTTAATATTATACGATTTTTAACACAAACAATATATATGATTTTTAATTATATATTTTTTTATTTTTGAAATTGTTATTAAAATTATAAGACAAAAAATATACACGTTTTTAATGTATTGACACATTTTAAATTTTAAATTTTGGATGAAAAAATCTTGTGTATACACTAGAAGAGAACATGTACTTTACAACTCCGACTTTCGTCCCTAATTTGTTGTTAATTCTCTTTACAACAAATTTAGGGACGGAACATGCTTAGTCGTAACCTACTCGTCGTAAGACAAGAAACATTGTGAAATCATTGTAAATTTTAATAACGCGCAAATTTTGATGTTAGTGCGTCGTGAATCTTGCGTTGTAAGAACGTAGTAAAATATGGCACGCATTATAAAATTGCTATTAAATTAAACGACATTAAGAGCTTGTAAATTTAGCAAGTAACTAACAACGCCTAATTTACAACGACTTTACAACCTACTATTTTAACAACAAATTACAGTCAAAATGTTTTACTACTAACTAAAGACGAAACTGTTTACAACTAATTAGAGACAAATTATTTTGCAACTATTTAAGTACGAAGTGTTTTACAGCTAATTAGGGAAGTTTATTTATGTTGATTTAATGACGTTTTTTGCCAACGAATTAGAGACAAATAATTATTTAAAATTTTTTATTGAAAATATTTATTTAAATTTTGTAATTTAATAAATTTTGCAATTGAATTCGTTATATAAAATTTGATATTAAAATGTGTTTATAAAATTATTAAAATTTACAAACTATTTATTGTAGAAGTTTGTTGAACATGTCCGTACTACGGTCGTCTTGATCTTTAGTAACTCGTTGGATTAAATCGACATCGACATTTTCCGTAGGCCATAGATGCATGGGGATTGCCCGCAACCAAAATATCCATCATGGACTCCATTGCAGCAAACTTCTGATCTGTCGTTTGCTGTTGTTGCTTTAGCTCTGCTATTTCTGGACGCGAAACCATCAACTGACTATGGAGCGAGTTTTTCCCTATCCAGTTAGATGTGACTCTCTGGACATCTGGGGTGGATCATATTCCAATAATCCGTCCCTTTTTCGTCAGAGCAATCTGGAAAACCGTTTCGTTAGAGAATAAGAATTATCTAAGTTTTGTCAGAGAATACAAATTAACTAAATATATAAATTACATACTTGCTTATAAATTACGTTGATTTTAGGAGTACTCAATTCCATAGGAGTACCATCAGGGGATTCCTGGGAAAGCTGAGTCTGACACTCCTGAAGCGCAACTTCAACCTGACTGTGTAGCCGCTTACATCGAGGATCAATAAAGACGCCAGACTTATTCTTATGAGTAGCTGCGTACAATTCTGAAAGAGAAGGAATTTGTCTAGTCTTTTTAGCCTAAAAAGTTAAATTTAATTAAATATTAATTTAGTTTAAATAGTAATAAAAAAAAAAGTTTAATTTTTAAAAAATCATTTACTATATGTATGACTACTCCGCTGAAAGGCATCTAGCCTGCAGTGTGAGGCATAACGACTAATAAATCATCCGGACCAATCGCTTTTTGTGAAGAGGAACACTGAGCAGCTCTCCTCACTAAGTTCGGGTCTACCCAATAATTCTTTAACCCTTCCCAACATGCGTTGGTCATAAATATGGGTTTCACGGTATCTCCCTTCACCTCACAATTTGTCTTCTAGTCAGAGATTGTGTTACAAATCTGCTTCATGGCTTTCTGGTTGAACTCATGTCTAACAGTCTCGTTGATGGAGACGTCCTAATTCCAATGTTGCTAGTAAAAATAAGATTTAATTAGTATTTAATATTTAGTAAATAAATAGGTTCAATCGAATGTAATTTAAATTTTAACAAAAAAATTAATTACCGCAAAAATCTTAAACCATGTAATGTGAATGTAATGTGGTGTTGATTTCTAATTAGGGCTCGCTACTACGAAGTAGCTTTGATGCATTCTGTAATGCTTCGCCCCACTTTGCTATCACTAAACCTGTAAATTTTTAAACGGATATAATTATTTAATTATAAATATGATGCCGTGAAGAATGTCACTGTAGTAGACACGACATGTATGCTTACGGGGAGCCATAGATGAAATACTTACAATGCAATTAACAATAATTATACATTCCACCATAAATTCTAAATTTCACTATAAATATTAAATTTTAATCTAATTCTAAATTCCATACATCCTACATAATCACTAAACATTCTACATAATTTCTACGTAAGAAAAATAATTCTAGAGATAAGGTAGAGAGGAATACCTTAGAGAGAGAAGGAGGATTGTAAAATGAGCAATGAAGTTGCAACTTTCATGATATATATATAAGAAGTACAAAGCATTGGGAAGTTGGATTTCATCGTAAAGAAGTTGTAAAATTAGGGTCTAACTTACAACGCTAGGCTTGTAAAGAAGTTGGTAAATAATTTCGAATTTACAAATTGGACACGTGTTGGTGCAACGTATCTTGATGGTACAACGTATCTCAATATTTAATAACAAACATCGTAAAAGTGTTGGTAATTACCATCGAATTTACGACGTTTTCAATTACCATCAAGTTTACGACGTTTTTGTGTACCATCTAGTTTACGACGTTTCCTTCGCCACCTCCTTTACAACCCTTTACTGTGTCATCTCGTTTACGATGTTTTATTTCCATCGAATTTACGACGTCGCCTTCTAGCATCGTCTTTATGACGTTTTCTGCTGCCATCGAATTTACGAAGTTCCTTTTCGTCGTGGACTTTACGATGTTTTTTTTTGCCAATGCGTTTTTTGGTTTATATATATATTTTGATTGTAATATATACGTTTTCAACGGTTATGTATATGTTTTCGAGTTAGCATATATAATTAATCTATTAGATTCACATGATTAAAAAACTCTGATTGATATAATGTAGATTGTTGAAGACACATGAAATCTCTAACGTGTTCATATATGTTAAACAAATGTATTAATCAGATTCTTCACCATTACTATCATTTCCGCTACTCGGGTTATCACTTTCCTCAAATTCGTTACAATCCTCGTCGCCAACATCTTCTGTATTGAGATCTTCTCGGTTTTCCGGATCAATTAGCATAACTAGCTCTGTAGCTTGATCGGGCACTTGTATAGATGTCCATGATTCTTCTTGCAAGGGTAAATGTCCACCTCCTATAGTTTGCCCACAGGGAGTGATCTTTACTGTAGCTAACCAATTGATTCCAGACTCTTTGATCCTAGGATATGGAATGAAGCTAACTTGCTCTGCTTGCGATACTAAGATGAAAGGCTCAAATTTGTTGTATCTTCTCCTCCCATTTACATCCACAACTCCAAATTTGTTGTATCGAACACCTGTGTTAATTACGGGATAAACCATACACATTTGAATAACATGCATTTCAACCCAATTAATCCTACAAATCTCATTTTGATAATCTCTTGCAAAACCCCGTAGAAATCGGTTTCACCCTTCACACATACTCCCCAATTGGCGGTTGCACGCCTTACACCATACTCAAAGGTATGAAATGTGTATACTCTGGTAAAATACATGGGTGTCGTTGTTATCTTAGCAATTGGACCTTAAATCAAATCATGAAACCATGATGGATAAAATGGATCATCATAGTCAACATGCATACACAGTTAAAAATTAATTATAATGCATTTAGAATTCTCGTAATTATACAACTAATTCTCACATGGCCCTTCAACCAGAGTGCAAAGTGCATATCTTTCCGCTTAAGTACTTCTGCATGTGAAATTTCTTCAATAATTTATTTTACCTGACTTACAAATAAACTACATGTATAGAAATAAGTTAATTTAATTAGTAATACTAGACACATAGTATTAAATATATACAATTCAAATATATATATATATATATATATATATACATTTCAAACAGAAGCACTTCAGTACAATTCAGAAGTATATATGTGTGTGCCGTGTGACGGTCTTCGGGACTACTCAACCAAACTTCTTTTAATTTTCCACTGAGACACCCAATTGGGGAGAAGATATCAGGAACTCTCTCTACTGCATAAGTTGGGGCAACTCCACCATCATCATAACTCCTAGGTTCTCTTTTTCGTGTGTGAACGGTGGGTGCAAAGTAGTACGATGTATTCGTGTGTGAACGGTGGGTGCAAAGGGAGAAATATTCTCTAAGTTTCACAACAAGAGCGGTATATTCGTTAAAAGTTGTTCCAAACCTTCTAGTGTGAGTGTTGGTGCACTCAAATCTCGAAAAAAGCCCCAATACCTAAAATATATAGCGCACATATATAAGTGATATATATAGTTATATATCCATTACTAAATTATGTTAAAACAAATACCTACAAGTGCTTCATGTACATTTTTAGGAATAACTCGGCCAAAGCAAATGGTGGTAGTTGTTGCATGAACACATGACAATTATGACTTTTCATCCCTGTAAACTTTTGCCCTTGCTTAATAAATATTGAGAGATTCAAAACATAACCATCAGGAAACTTCACTTCTGATGACACCCAATTGAATAATGATGTTTTCGCCTCCGATGACAACCTAAATATAGGAACAAGAATTTTGCCGTCCCTATTGATATGTAACTCACTTCTAGAACAAATAGATGGTAAGTTCAATCGTGAATTTCTATTATACCGGCTACATTCAGAATCGTATGTATGATATTCTCGAAAACATTCTTCTCGATGTGCATCACATCCAAATTATATCGAATAAGCAAATCTTTCCAATATGGTAGCTCCAAAATATACTCTTTTTATGCCAATTATGAAGTTGTCCATAAAGTCCGGCATATTACTAGGAACGTGTCAATTACCACCTCGAGGAACAGTTGCTAAAGCACCGTAAGAATCCATGTTTGCTTCAATTTCATCTCTTGATAGATACAGTGGTAGGGGATCCTTTACCTTAAGTTTACTTCTGAATAGAGTCTTGTTTCGTTGTACAGATGATTAATTGGAAGAATTCGACGATGACAATCAAACCAAGAAGTCTTCCTTCCATGCTTCAGTTGGAATGCATCTGTCCTCCCAAGGAAATACGGACAAGCCAATATTCCATGTGATGTCCAATCTGATAACATTCTGTAGGCAGGGAAGTAACTTATTGTCCACATAAGCACCGCCTTCATCGTAAAATTTATTTGGGATGAGCAATCATATGCTCAAACCCCATGCATCTATAACTGTTTTAGCTCATGAATCAGAGGTTGGAAAAATACGTCAAGCGACCGCTTTGGATGATTAGGACCAGAAACTAGTATACTTATGAATAAAAATTCTTTTTCCATGCACATCCCCGGAGGAAGGTTATAAGGCGTAAGGATTACTGGCCACAAAGAATATTTTCTGCTAGACATTCCAAACGGACTAAAACTATCGGAGCATAAAACAAGATAAATATTCCTATTATTTCTACCAAAATCTTTGTGTACCGTATTAAAATGTTTCCACGTCTTTGTATCTGAAGGATTATTAATCTCTCCATCCGTCTGTGAATGCTCTGCATGCCATCTCATCACAGTTGCTGTCCTTTCAGACTAATATAATCTCTTCAACATATATGTTATTGGTAAGTATCATATCCGTTGTGGCTTATATCTTGCCTTCTTACAGAATCGACATTCTTGTAGCTTATATCTTGACTTCCTCTCCAGGTAATGTAATTCGGTATATTTGGTATTTTGTAATAAACCTGATACTCTAATGTTTAGTATATGTTGTATATAGGTTTTGGCTTTTGAGCACATTTTTGTTTTGTCCAACAAATGTCGAGAGGATGTAACTGATGTGCATAGTGGTTGACTTAGGATGTGTAAGAAGGTATTTAAATCTTGTTCCATGAGTGGATATCCTATTGAAGATTAATATGAAGCTCTTGGAGAAATCAAGGTTTGATTGCTCACTTTATTGTGTCCAGTTTTTCTACTTTTAAGATAAGTTGTACATTTTTGACTTTTTATGATTTTTTTTTAAAGTGTTTGAATGAATCAGACAAGTTGATGAACAAATCCGAGGATTTGCTTGGATTTATCCGCTTCATCTCCCCCGGTACACGCTTTCAGGTTCTCACATTTGGTTCTCGGAAAAGAACAATTGAATTCGGATGTGATTTGACTTCTTCCCTGATGATCTTGTCGACCCTATCTATCCTGAAAAAGAAGCATTCCAGAATCAAAAGAAGAAAGGTCTCGACGAGCATTAACTAGTTGTAAGGTCTCGACAATTGTTGAAGATTAATCAGACAACTTGGCAAATAAATCAGAGAAGATTTATCAAACATTAAATGTGAGATTGAAAATGTGGTGAAGCAGCAAATTAAAAAAGAATCAACAAGTCATCAAAACAGAAGTTGGAGATTGAAGAAGTTGTTCTAGCCAAGAAGTTGTTCTCGATAAGTGGTTGTCTGAAGTTGTACTCAACAAGAAGCAGTGTGAATACAATGGATGTGTGACAAGATGTTTTAGACAAGAAGTTATTCAAACTAAGAAGATGTTCTCGACAAGAAGTTGTGTATAGACAAATGGATGTGTGAAGGAAGACAAGGGGATGTCTAAAGACAAGTATCTAATACATTGATCACATTGTTAAGCTTGATGAGTTGCTGAGTTGGACAAGTCGTTCTGTTGGAAAACGAGCTAGACGACGAACATATCAGCTAAAATATCAAGTTGCCTTTTTGAAGAAAAGTCAAGTCGTTGTTTAAAAAAACATATATTCCTTATCGAGGGATGCGTGGACTCCAAGTTATTGTGAAGAAAATGGAAATTTGTCTTTATGAAAGAATTTCCATATCTGGGAGATTTGGAAGATTCTAGATGAGCTGGACGGAGACTTGATGGACAAGGTGAATTTCAAGACAACGAGCTGCCAACAGAAACGACAAATTGTTGTCAAGCAGAAATGACAATTTGACTTAACTTGAGAGTTTCCATTTTTGAGGAATTTGAGAGATTCTAGGTTAATGGCATGACCTATAAAAAGATCTTAGGGTGTGTAGTGGTCGTCCAAGACTTTGAACTTTGAGGGAGAACTGTAACTTCATAACAAATTAAAAGAAAAGCGTTGTAAAAGGGAGTGTTCGGGTTTGTGTCTTTTGATTGTGTATTACAGGGAGTGATTATGGATCATTCAAGAGACTTCTTAGGCTAGATTTTTCGGCTTCTTTTGGGGAGAGAGAGTAAAACCCAAAACAATAGAGTTGTAATAATTCTTTATTGAAAAATCTAGTAAAGTGTTGTTTTGGCATGAAGCAGAAATCCATCCACCACATGAGCCCACACTTGAAGAAAGGTTGATGAAGGTTATGGAAGATGGGTTTAAGGTCGACGGTATTCATGAGAAGATCGATGGTGTTACAAATAGGCTGAAAGTTGTGGACTGGCGCTTCTTCTTCTTCTTGGGCCAGTATGGGCCGAGCTGTGTGGCCTAGACCAAAGTCCATATGTTCTGGGTTTTAGGCATTCTGGGCTTCTATGTTATGGGCCGAGATTGCTGATCTCCATTTGTCATAATGGGCCTCGAGTTTCTTCTGTCCTTTTGACCAGGTCCATCTGGTTTAGTACCTGAAATGGAAGGTTTTCTTTATGGTCAAGGCTGATATAAAGATGGTTCATTGTCAGGCAAGGCAGGTGTACTGTGATGTTGGTTTTGGCTTATATATCATAGAAAATAGAGCATAAGAGGGGTGTGTTTTTACCGGGGGAGAGAAGAGAGACCTGAGAGAGTGTGAGCTTGGATCTTGGGGGTTCTTTCTTGTTCTTGAAACACATTGCTTGTAATTGCTTCTTTGATTATAGTGGAACCAAATCTGTGAGTGAAACTCACCGAGATGTACCAAGGAGACTTCCTCCTTGGGAACTCATAAATACTCTTGTCCGCCTTTGTTCTTCACTCTCTAATACCTACACAAAACATTCAACCAACATATTAGTCACCAAAATAGATTATTGACAGAAGCTCACATTGACAACAAAAGTTGTTGAAGATTCATACAAAAGAAAGGATGACTTCTATTATGGTGAGGGTTCTCATGGACGGAGAGAGTATGAATGTGATATGGGTTTAGGAAGAAGTGAATCTGAGCGAGAGCAACAAGAAGAACAAGCTGATTATCAACAAGAACAACAAGAAGAAACAGGAAATAAGGAGCAACATGAAAAACAAGGTTCTGATTTTGAGGGTGATATGCGCTTAGGAAGAAGTGAATCTGAGCATGAGCAACAAAACGAACAAGCAAATCCTGAAAATTAACAAGAAGAAACAGGAAATAAGGAGCAACATGAAAAACAAGGTTCTGATTTTGAGTGTGATATGCGCTTAGGAAGAAGTGAATCTGAGCATGAGCAACAAAACGAACAAGCAAATCCTGAAAATCAACAAGAAGAAACAGGAAATAAGGAGCAACATGAAAAACAAGGTTCTGATTTTGAGTGTGATATGCGCTTAGGAAGAAATGAATTTGAGCATGAGCAACAAAACGAACAAACAGATCCTGAGAATCAACAAGAACAACACATGAAATAAGGAGCAACATGAAAAACAAGGTTCTGATTGTGAGTGTGATATGGGCTTAAGAAGAAGTGAATCTGAGCATGAACAACAAAAAGAACAAGCACATCCTGAGCTTCAACAAGAACGTCAAGAACAAACAGGAAATAAGGAGCCTATGCAAGTAGAAAAAGGTGTTGTTGCAGGTGGAGGATAACAAGTAGAAAACGTCGTAAAAGGGTTATCCAGCTGACACATAAGAAGTGTTCTCGAGTTAACAAGAGGAAACTTAATCCTTCCAAGTTTGTCCAATCTCCTTACACGACTAAAAAGAAGAAGTGATATGTCCAATCTCCTTACCCTAGCTTTTGTTGTACTTTTTGGATTTTAGGAACTATTAGATGTTTTAGATTTTAGTTTTTTAATGTTGGTAACATCATGTACATTTTGGTACAACAATATTAATGGGTGTTAATTATGTACGGTATCTGTTTTATCGTTAATGGGTGTTAATGGATGTTAATTAAGTACTCTAGTACAAAAAATTTTAAAAGTATAAAACTAAAATGTTGAATTTTTGCGCCGTTATATTTGATCTGACAAAAGTGAAACTAAATGATAGTTACTTTTGTGCTGTCATATTGAATTTTTTGTATTTTAGCGTCGTCAAAAATACACATAGTTGTACGGTTGTACCTGGTTGTACAAGATAAAACGTAGTTGTAACATTCGTGTATTATCAGGTAAAACCAGTTGTACTCCATTCTACATAAAAGTTTCTAGTTGTACCTATGATATTATATAATAATAGTGCAATTAAAATGATTCATGAATTCAGATTTTATAAAATAATTTGGTGATTTTCTTATATTTATAGATAACAAATAGAAAGTAACCATGAAGGATTTGAAGATGTTAAATCCGCACACACACAATTTTGATCTTAAGCTCAACAAATAGACTTTATTAAAGAAGAACTTTTCTTACAAAATTTCACTATTTATGCTTAACACCAAAGTCTAATCTATTCTATACAATCGAACACTCTTTGAACAATTCTTTTTCTTCTCTTCAAAAGTGCTAACCCTAAACCGCTTTCTTCCAAAGCTCTTATAGAATACTTCCTATCAACTCATTGATTCTCGGAGATCTTTTTGTCAGCTCCTTGATTCTCGGAGATCTCTTACCAATTCCTTGATTCTCGGAGATCTTTTATCAATTCCTTGATTCTCGGAGATCTTCTTGAAGCAATATCTTCGAATATCTTCCACTCGAATTTTCATCTCCTCCTCTCACTTGTCAAGCACGTGATCGACATCAGTTGATTTCTCCTAATCTCATGTTGTTCAGCTTCCCGCATCTTCGATCTCCTTTTCGTCAATTGATTTCTCCTGATCTTCTGTTGCTCAGCTTCACGTATCTTCAATCTCCCCCTTTTTAACCTGATGTGATGCCTAAGTACCTATTGTTGTGATGATCATGAATTCACAACATAAACTTCCAGATATCTTATTAGTTGTTAGTGTTGTTAGTGTTCTGTTAATCTTCTGACAAATATCATATAAGGTCTTGATCAAACCAATACACTTTAATCCATTACAACTAATGAGGCAGTCTAAAAGTCATGAAATGCCCAGATGGCAAAAAAAAAAGAGAGCACTAGCACTACAATGCTCCCCCTTAATCTCACATCCACCTTAGTCTTTCATCTCCTCATCATCGTCATTTTCTCCCTCTGCTTAGCAGCACATCATGTTTAAAAAAACAGAATATGATAAATTAAGAGTATAGATGTGAAGGTCATACCTTTGGCTAATGCTTCTTTGCACATTTCTACCACTTCCATGCTCAGAGCTAACACCGTTTTTAGAAACATCTTCTGAGAGCTGGATGATGATGCATACATTTTGGTCTTGTTCTTCTTTTGTCGTGCACCAGGAGCAACATCAGCAAAAATAGAATGAACATCAGGAGAGATAGGATGTTGACTCTCAATCAACCGAGTGAGCATAGATGGAAATAGAAGGAAGAATTTGGACTTAGTGGCCTTCATCGATGCTGCAATATTCCGAGTCTTATGGATCATAATCCTGCCGAGATTAAACGGTATGTTCTGCACCAACTTATACGGTATCTGCATTCGTGCTGCACTCACATATCCATCATTGGTTGTAGGAAACCAATTCGTGTTGCAGATTTTATACAACAGATTGTACATTGGGAGTAGATTACTCTTGCGTACCTGAGACATTTTCTTAAACTGACCCTCTGTGACCACTGATGCAGTATCAGCTTCCAGAACACTATCCAATTTAAATGGATCTGATCGGTCAGTAACATCAGGAGATCCAAACACAGCATTGATACTCGTTGCTGAGAGAGTGTAATTGAAGCCTCGTAGCGGTACACTTCAGCAATCACTGTTTTGATTCTCAAATGTCATATTTGCCCATAATTTTCAGAGAGTTTCCGAATCAAATTCCACAACTTTATCAACAGATTCCATTAAACCAGCATCTCTCACAATCCGTTCCAGCATGAGTTCATCTTTTTCAAATTCATAGGCATGTTCCAAGATAAACATATCATCAGCAGCAGAGCACAGTTGATACCTGAGTGATGCTTGAGATGTCACCAAGACCGATGGGTCTTTGGGAGAACACGCGTTTTTCTCAGTCTTGACCACACGCCGAGTCTTTCATGGGCCAGGAATGGCTATCGAAGCGCTCTGCCTCTTGCACTGACCAGATCTGAGGGTTGTCGTACAACCAGTGATTTCCACCTTGGCCTCTATATCCTGAGCCGGAGCCATATCGTCAAGCTCTTCCATTATGATTTTCCCACTCATATGGTTTCTGTGACGATTGCTGCGACACCTCCTTATTCTTGATTGCTTTTGATTCTTCAATTTGCGACTTGAGAGAACCTACAGTCGGCTGAATAGTCAGGGGTCGATAGACGACTAAGCGACGCTCTGTATTTGACACATACGCAATCATTGTCTCAAGACTGTAGCCCTTACACTCCATTTTTTTCTTTGTGGTGGTAAATTTTTTTTTTAGGCTTTCTTTGAGAAGAATGCTTAAACCGGTGATGAAGACACATTTCTTAGAGACAACGACATGACCTTTCGAATTCACAAGAAATAATGGGCTTTGCAATTAGTCTTATGACTGATTGATTTGACCAAGTTTCCTTGCATGCCTCTAGATTAACGTGACCTAATTCAATGAACCTTCAAAAGCCCAATACATAGACACATGCCTAATTTTTGAAATTGGCTCATTAGTGGCATGTTAGTTAACTCAATAAGAATCCTAATTAACACTCTGTCAAATCAATATAGCCTTGTGCGTGATACAAATAAACAATCAATCTTGTAAAGATTACTTAATTAAGATAATTTTCACCAAATATCCACTTTAAACTCATTAAGTTGTTATTTACTAACCTTTTGCAGCAACCATAACTCTGCGAAATACAACGTGCACCCTGATATTTTATTCATACAGCCAGATCTGAGACATAGTAGCTAGTCTTTCACATTGTCATGTCTTTATCAACATAAGTGTTCCTGTAGTTTGAGAATCAACCATTTGACTTAGGCAGCTGGAATTTCCTTTGGAGAGACTACTACTTGGTGCCGTTTCCCTTTTTTTTTGTTACTCCCTTCTTTCATTCTCCGACATGGATTTGATTTATTTATATGCACAGTATCACTTGACTTCTCAACTCTTACATATCAGCTCTCCTCAGCTCTTTGACCTCCCTCATCATAGTCTTAACTTGCAGCTTAAGATACTCCTTATGTGACGGCATGACAAGCAGCTATTTTCTACTTTAATCGATCAAACTGATGTCCATTTCTTTTTGTTATGATGCACGCTGCACTCCTTCAGAATCAGGTTCATGTTTCCAATCATTTTTCATCCTCGAACAGCACATTATTGTTCACATATTCTAATAGCAGTTCTTAATTCAACAAAGCGATTAAAAGCAAGTGGTTTAGTGAATAAATCAGCTAATTGATTCTCTATGTTCACATGATTGATTATTATCAGTTTCTCCTCAACAAGTTCACGAATAAAATGGTGCCTACTATCTATATGTTTTGTCCGTGAATGTTAAACAAGATTCTTAGCAATACATATAGCACTTTGATTATCACAGTACACAAGTAAAGAGTCAGACTTAATACCGTAATCATCAGACATCTGTTTAATCCACATCATTTGTCTATAGCAGCTGCCCATTGCAATGTATTATGCTTCCGCTGTTGAAAGTGACACACAGTTCTGTTTCTTGCTCAACAAGCACTTAGATTATTCCCCATGAAGAAGCAACCACCACTGGTACTCTTTCGATCATCTAATGATCTAGCCCAATCAGCATCACAGTATTTTGTCAACTCACATGTAGTGTCACAAGTGTACTGAATCCCCAGATTCTTAGTCCCAATCACATAATTCAACACACGCTTAGCTGCTTGCAAGTGACTTTCCTTAGGGTTAGCTTGATATCGAGTACATACTCCCACTGAGAAACTAATATCAGTAATGCTCACTATTAAATACAACAACCCCCCAATCAGACTCATATAAGCTTTTGCATCTACATGTTTACCACTATCATCTCTAGATAGCTTCTCGCTAATTCCCATTGGAACTTTTGCAGCTTTACTGGTTTGCATACCAAACCGTTGTATCAAATTCTTAGCATAGGTGCTTTGATTCACAAAAACCCCATCTTTTGTTTGCTTTACTTGAAGACCGAGAAAGTTCGTAAGTTCACCATTTATGCTCATTTCGAATTCTCTAGTCATGACATCAACAAACTTTTTCACCATTCCTTGACTTGTTGATCCGAAAATGATATCATCAACATAAATCTGAACAATGGTGAAGCCCTCCTGATTGTTTAAAGTAAACAATGTTTTATCCACACTTCCCCTCTCATATCCATTCTTAATCAAGAATGTTGCCAATCACTCATACCATGCTCTTGGTGCTTGCTTCAAGTCATACAATGTTTTGTGCAGCTTGTACACATAATCAGGTTGATGTGGATCTTTGAATCCTTTGGGCTGCTCCACGTACACTTCTTCTTCTAATTAACCATTTAGAAAAGCACTCTTAACGTCCATCTGAAACAACTTGAATTTTGTGTTGCATGCCATACCAAACAGGAGTCTGATAGACTCTAATCGAGCTACAGGAGCAAAGGTCTCATCAAAGTCAACACCTTCAACTTGAGAATATCCTTGAGCAACAAGTCGTGACTTCTTTCTAACTACCTTTCCTTCCTTATCAATCTTGTTCTTGAATATCCACTTTGTTCCAACAACAGTGACATTCTTTGGACGTGACACAGCTTCCCAGACATTCAGTCTATTGAAATTACCAAGTTCTTCTTGAATAGAAGCAATCCAAAACTCATCTAACAAAACCTCCTTGTATGTTTTTGGTTCAATGTTAGAAACAAAACGCACCTGCTCGATGTTTTCACTTTTCTCTAACGTGGATGCTAATAAAGCAGGGTTACCCACCAGCTCCTTGAAATTAATTTTTCATCCTCTACTGACTCTCTACCAATGAATCGCACCTATTACATCCGAAGATGAGTGATTCCGATGAACTTGAGGCGACGAAACAGGCAACTGTACAAGATCAGACACTTGAGAATCTCCTGAAGATTGTACCTCATTATCTGCATTTAACTGTTCAAACTTCAGTCTCATTGTGGAGGCATCATCGAAGACAACATTAACTATTTCTTGAACTGTCAAGGATCTCCGATTGTAAACTCGATACACTGCACTAGAGCCAGAATATCCGAGAAACATCCCTTCATCACTTCGTGAGTCGAACTTCCCCAACTGATCCTTTTTATTCAAAATGTAGCAAACACAGCCAAAGACATGAAAGTAATGCACAATTGGTGTTTTGCCTTTCCACAACTCATAGGACGTCTTTGAGGTGCCTTTACGCATGTACACACGATTGATTATGTAGCATGTTGTGTTGATTGCTTCAACCCAAAACTGTATAGGAGCTTTACTTCCACACAACATTGCTCTAGCCATTTCCTGTAATGTCCTATTTTTTTCTCTCAACTACACTATTCTGTTGAGGAGTCCTGGGAGCTAAGAATTGATGAGATATTCCATGTTCTATGCAGAACTTCTTAAACAGCTCATTTGCAAATTCTCCACCATGATCACTACGAATTGGTTGGATACTCTTCTTCTTAGTCTTAAGTTGCAATGCCAAAATCTTGAAACTATCTAATGTTTCACTCTTGTCACGAAGAAACCGTACCCAAGTAAAACAACTATAATCATCAACCATGACTAGAATATATCGTTTCCCAGCTATGCTTTTTACTTGAATAGAACCCATCAAATCCATATGCACTAATTCCAGCAGAACTTTGGATCTCACATCAAGAACAGACTTGTGCTGAGTCTTGACCTGTTTTCCCATACTGCAAGGTCCACATACAAACGATTGATCTCCTTTAATTTTTGGCATCCGTCGAACAATTTCTTGATTAGCCAACTTGGTCATAGTTCAAAAATTCATGTGACCCAGTCGTTGATGCCACATCTGAACCTCATTATCACTTTTAGCTGACAAACATTGAGTTCCAGGAACCCACATGTAACAATCATTTCCTGATCGAACACCCTCCAGTTGTACATTCCCATTACTATCAAATGCTCGACAATTTGTCATCATGAACAATACTTGAAGACCAGTATCACATAGCTGACTTACACTTATCAGATTTGCTTTTAGACCATCAACCAAATACACATCTTGAAGTTTAGGCTCAGAGTTACGAACAGTACTCCCCTTTCCTTGAATTTTGCTTTTAGCACCATCTCCAAAGGTAACCTTGCCACCTGTAATTTCTTCAAGCCCTTGAAGGCATTTCTGTTCTCCATTCATGTGTCGTGAACATCCACTATCAAAGGACCAATCACTGTTTCCATTATGTTCACTTTTCTGACCCAAATCTTATTCTTGTGTTTCCATTAAAAACAACCTTCTGCTGTCTACAGAGACGTTCAACCTTAGAGTGAAAATAATATTATTGATACTTCATGTGACCAAACTTTCCGCAGTACCAGCACTCTGTATGCTTATGCCACCCTAAGCCAAAGTACTATGACTTTTGAGGATATCCTTGTTTAGCATCATGTTTTTTATTTTGTTGTTTGTTCACCTTTCTAACAGGATTGTGTTTCTCACACGAATTTTGTTGGTCTTCTTGCTGAATAACCGATTCTTTGACAAACCTCATTTCTGATGAAGACTCACCAACGTAACCCAGCTCACGATTTCCTATCTCTGTTCGGCCAACAGTAAGTAAGTAGTCCAGTTCTTTTGTTCCTTTTGACATCTTGATCTGCTTTAGCTATTCTGCCAGTCTACTCTCAAGACCAATGTTCAGTGCACAAACATTCTATAACTCCTGCTCAGTTTGATGAAGAAGAGTATCGGCTATACGCTTTTCTTCTTTGAGATGTTATTTTCTTCTCGTGTCTCCACCAAGGACGTTACCAGAATACACATTTGATCTTCTTGAGACATATCCAGCTCATCATCTTCTGACTCTTGACCATATACTGATTTACTATCAACATCATTTTCATTATCAGAATCTTGATTATTTCGCACATCCCCATCAGATGTGACTTCAACAAGTCCTAGTCTAGCAACAAGAGCAATACTCTTTCCTTTCACTGCCTGATCCTTCTTACCCATCTGAAGCTCATAACCATGCATCATTCCCACAACTTCATCATACTTTAGGGTATTGATATTACTTGTTACCTCCAATGCAGACCTGTGGCAGTGAAATTTATTACTTGTTACCTCTCTCATTGTCAACGTCTCAAACTGAGAATTCCACTTAGGCTCAGCTTTTACTTCAACAGACCATTGTCTCTTTGGTTTCAGTCCTCCGTCCTTATCTTCAGGTGGTTGCCATCCATCCTCAACAGCCGACCATGCATCAGTATCAATTCCTTTAATGACTTGCATCATCTGCAACTTCCAGTAGACATAGTTATCTAGATTGAACTTTAATGGTTTTGCCACTGCCACTAGATGCGAATTATCCATCTTTCCCAAGACCTACACCTGTAAAGATTTTTACAGAATATGCGGTGAACCGCTCTGATACCAATTGAAGATGTTAAATCTGCACACACACACACACTTTTGATCTTAAACTCAACAAATAAACTTTATTAAAGAAGAAATTTTCTTACAAAAATTCACTCTTTGTGCTTAACACCAAAGTCTAATTTATTCTACACAATCGAACACTCTTTGAACAATTCTTTTTCTTCTCTTCAAAAGTGCTAACCTTAAACCGCTTTCTTCCAAAGCTCTTATAGGCTACTTCCTATCAACTCATTGATTCTCGGAGATCTTTTTGTCAGCTCCTTGATTCTCGGAGATCTCTTACCAATTTCTTGAGTCTCGGAGATCTTTAATCAATTCCTTGATTCTCACAGATCTTCTTGAAGCAATATCTTCGAATATCTTCCACTCGAATTTTCATCTCTTCCTTTCACGTGTCAAGCACATAATCGACATCAATTGATTTCTCCTGATATCATGTTGCTCAGCTTCTCGCATCTGCGATCTCTTTGTCATCAGTTAATTTCTCATGATCTTCTGTTGCTCAGCTTCACGTATCTTAAGGATTAAGGGTATCGATAGCGTAACAAAGCCATTAGAGAAGAAAATATTTTATTTTTTTATTTTTTTCTCATATATTTCATTATATTGTTTGTTCGTTCTATTAAGAGGTGCTAATACACTTCATTAATATTTTGATATATTCCAACTACGATTTGTTTGTACTATATATATCGTAAAAGTTGTACCCATATATACCTAGCTGTACAAAACAGAAAATAAAATCACACAAGTGATAAAAATGAAATCTCCAAACAAATAAAATACTTTCAAAGTTTCATAATACCAAAGACAATACCAAACTAAAAAAATTCAACAAACAAATATACATTTACGTACTACTCCTACTTTGGAACAATGAGTGCAACCCTTTCGTTCTTCATCGATGTTCTCCAACAAATAGATATCTTCTTTTTTTCTTTTCACAATTTGGAGGTAGAGCATACAACTCTCTTATTTCATCAGGAACACTCGACTTAAACATGTGCAGATATGAATATATAATCTCGTAATAAGCTAGTGTCCACTACTGATAATAGGATTTTACCCTATTTCTCAATTCTTATTAATTAAGGTGTCAATGTAATATAATAGGTGTCAAACCACTAGGTATATAAATAGTACTCAAAATACAACTAAGTACTCTAATGCAAGTCAATCGGGGTAAATATTTTTTAGTATGTCTAGCAACTTAAATGTAATGAGCATAAACAAAATCAAAACTAAGCAGAGCAAACAAATAAACTGCGCAAACAATGAAAAAAAAGCAACAACATGATATAGCAGTGAAAACAAAAGTAATAGGTAAACAAGCGCAAGGTGATGAGAAAAAAAAATGCATGAGGTGATGAGAAAAAAGGTGCATGAGGAATGAGTATCATGGATCAGCGTATCACTTAGATTAACTAGGCGCTTGACAACACTAAAAAGTGCAAACCTCTAGGCAGCAAGTACACAAGGCATTGAATCCACTCTCGTGGCAAACAAACTCGACTAAGTTATTAACAGACCATATTGCCATAGGCGTTTGATAACTTAAAACGACATGAAGAAACAACTCACTTCGAGCCGATTCACACCTCAAATGTTCGATCCCTCGAGCAGAGAGTGTGAATCTCTGGAGCTGATTCGGTCAGACATTCTACCAAACACCTCTTCGGTGCTAGAATGTCTAGGAACATGTTTCAGTTGATCAAAAGTAAACAAGCATTAACAACACCAAATCATACGAGATCTAAGCATTCGTAATCTCAAGCAACCTAGAAAACCTAAAACCCATGCTAACCTAACTCATCCTCAAGAACCCTAGGTGATCTACTCAAAATTCAGAGACTCAACTTCAGAGACTCGAGCGCAGACTCGACCAAAAACTCGACCACCATCTCGAGTGGAGCAGTCAACATGGATGGTGCAGTCCAAAAACTCGACCAGAGACTTGACTTCAGAGACTCGTGCAAAGACTCGACCAGAGACTTGACTTCAGAGACTCGACCGGATACTCGAGCAGAGACTTGAGCTGAAACTCGACCATAGATTCCATTGAAGAATTGACTAGGAGCTCAAGCGGACTCGCCCAAATATTTCACTAGATACTCGACCTGGAGCTTGATTGGATATATCGAGTTGGTCCTATTTTTCTTCAACATCTACTGTAATTTGTGCTCTCCAAGTACATGAAAACTCATTAAATACAATATGTGTAGTATGCAAATGCAATGTATACAAATGAAGCTATTTGGACTCTGAGATATATGCAAATGTGTAGAAATGTTTGTAAACTAGACTAAATGAGATACCGAAGAATAGTTAATAATAAATACATATCAAAAATTATTCTTTGTTTGCCCTCAAGCAACGCGAAGAACTAAGATAGAGAAGAGGTTGCAGACAAAGAGAATATCTTACCTCAAGCAACAACTCATCACACTGAAAACCATAATCCAAAAGAGAACACATGTACCCTCGGAAAAACCATAGTATACTCCATTCAAGCTTACCATTCAATCCTAGTACTTTAAGAACACATATTCAATCCCTCATTTCTAGTGGTACATGCCTCAAGAGGGACTACAGATCAATAAACATAAGATTCGATTTCCCTGAACTAAACCGAATTTATTCAATTAAATACTTAACCTTCTATTTGTTTGATTCGATTCAGCACTTGCCCAATTTTATTTCAGTGTAACAAATCGAGTCAGAGATTCAAGTCATGTCCCTTTTAGGGACCGACAAACGTGAGAAGGTTGCTTCAAATACCTTCTCAAGTTGGTAAGCGTGAGAGTCCACGAGTTTACGCAACCTCCCAGCCGCTTAACCAAACTTTGTGAGGGATTGATAAGTGGTTTAACACAAGCGTGAGAGTTTACATGTTTTTTGAACCCTCCCAGCTATTTTATCTTGTCAAGATACACAAAAGTGTACGGGTTTACGCACACCCCTGGTTTTTTTTTGTGGCCTCATATCCTTTGGTGTTTTTAGGTTAATTCACTATGCAATGGATCATATTAAGCACAAGGAAGGAAAAAATTCAATGCATCTCTAGTCCCTAATTCGGTAATTTAAAGTTCAATTAGAGGGGAGTAAATCAAGTCCTTTCAAGACACAACACAAGTACACGGTTCCTAGATTAACTATCTACTCATCAACTTTCTAATGAAGAAATCCGCAGCTGACAAAGTTCACTATGGTTACTGGCCAACAAACTAACGAGTTCTTATCATCAGCAAGATTGATTCCCAAACTTAAATGCAGCTAGACTCTTTTTATGATTTTTGAAAAAAAAATCGATTTGTCTTTTATTTTTTTGTCTGCCTTATATAAGATATGATTAAATATGCTAAGAAACACAAAGAAAACAACATTAATAACCATCTAAAGCATTCCCCCAAACTTAAATCACACATTCTCTTATGTGGATAAAAGCTTGAACCAAAGTCGTAGACAAGCAACAAAACAAACTAAAAATGCATGGTATTTACTGCACTGAAGGATTTGGTATCGTTTAGAAGTCAAAGAGATTAGAGGCATTTCTGGTGCAGTTCAACTTCAAGTAAATTGAGTAGAGAGGTCGAGGGCGGCATTTGAGCATCTATAATGTGAGACTCGACCATTATTTGGTCAGAGTTTAGTACTCGAGCTTGCCCTCGCGAAGCTCAATCTCATCCACCAATTACATTAAGTGACTATCCCAAGCTCTTTTGGCCCATTTTCGGCATGAAAAACATTCAAACACAAGAAATATATATAGATGTAGCTAGATTAGTAAGAATTTATGTGAGATTAATCCTAATGATCAATCAATTTAATTCAAAATTAAGCATGAAAGTTTAAACTATCACTCAAAAAGGATACACGCACTTTCAAACTTAAGTCGGGCCCTAAGTAGGTACAAAGGCATGTGTAAGCCACAACTCGAGTAGGCAACTTGACCTCAGCATGGTCAACGTTGAGTTGTACTTGCTTGAATTCAAAAGTCGAGTGCAGTAAATTCTTGGCTCATTAGGTTTCAACCTTCCTTAATTGCTGCACAAAACACTATACTCAATTCCATTAAGTTCATTGACCTGAAAAGTAGACAAACCAACCACAAAAGCAAGACAAGATTGCAAGAATAAACAAAAACAATGCATAACAACTTAAGCAAAGTATATGTACAAGGATATGCATGGGACTTTCTCCCAAGTGAGCTTGTGTTAAGTAACTGAGCTTGACTTATCACACTCATCATACTTAGGGTGGTTCAAAGAGACAAATTGAGGTTCTCTCTGAAGTGGTTTCAGCAACCATGTACAGCTTGACTTTCTGCCCATTCATTGGAAGATCATCTCTTTCTTTGTTAACCAAAGTGATGGTTCCATAAGATATAACCTCATTGACACTGAAAGGTTCCTAACCAATCTGATTTGGGTTTTGTTGGAAAAAGTAATTGCTTGACTTTAGCAAATGACTTAGGACGCGTGCTCCTCTTCACCTTGTACTCAATTACTCCATCCACCAATCGTTGGGTTGAAAACTATATCAGGTCCAAGGTCCAATTTGGGTAGCTTACATTCATCCTTAGGAGGTGGCTATGTAGTCTCACTGCAAGCAAACAAAGATTTGAGGCTTCTCTCATCAACAACCTCCTCATACATAGTGGCTCTCCTGCAGTAGTCACTAGATTTGCCTCTCTAAACCAATACAGCATGAGTGAGTTTAAGAGGTTTAACATCCATCTGGTCTAATTCCTCAATTGAGAAGCTTTGTCCTTCAATAGTTGGCCTCATCTTAGCCTCATTGATATCAAACTTCATTTTGAGATATTTTCCAAGGTTAAGCTCGATTGTTCCACTCTGCACATCAATTACTACACTAGCTAAGACTAAAAACGGTCTACCAAGGAGTAGTGATCTTTTGGTTCTTCATCCATATCCAGTACCACAAAGTTTATGGGAACTTCCACGTTGCCAATCTTCATTGGCAGATGGACATGTCAGCTAGGATCAAGGAGAGCTTACAAGACTTGTAGTTTATGAATCCTAGCCTCTTAGCTACAGATAGTAGCATTAGGCTGATTGAAGCTCCAAGATCACATATACATTTGTTGAAAATTATGTGACCCAATGAGCACGGTAAAGTGAATGTCCCACAGTCTTCTATCTTTTCCTGCATCATTCTCCTCTTTGTGATGGAACTACACTCATGAGTCTCTACACCCATGCCATTTACTTCCTTGGCTCTTGATGTTAATCATATTTTGCCGGTTTTGAGCTCATTATTACAGTTATATCTGGGAAATTTGTCTATGTTTTATTGAGATTTCAGGTCAAAAACGTTCGGAGTTGGAGTCATGTTTGAAGGTGGAACATTGGAGGGGTTTGAAGCATTTTTTCGGCATTCTCCACGAAAGAGATGACCGATTAATCTACCAATGATCGATCATTCATTGATCTCGAAGGATGATGCGTACGATCTGAAGAACGGCCGAGTTTCTCAGAAGATCGACTCATTATCCAGGAGGTCGATCGAGCACCCATTGCTCGATCGATCCTAGCCTTTCGCAGAAACCTAATTTCGCTATTTTGTACTCCTGTTTTGGGCCATATAAATACTCTTTTTCCTATTATTTTTAGAGAGTCGTCATTTATCTTCTAAGAACAAAATTTTACAGTTTTAGAGAGTTTTTAAGCTAGGAAGAAGATCTCTTCACACCTGAGAAGAATTTTTGAATCCTCTTTATTATTTCTTTATGCAATCTCAATTTCAGTTAATCATGATTTGCTTTATTCATCGTTCTATGTCTAAGTAGATCTTAAATCAGATTTAGGGATTCTAGGGTCTTAGAATTCACTGTTGGGAAACAAATAAAATTGATTAGTAGATGATTCTCCTTCTAATACTCGAATCTAATGCATAGATTAGTTTGATCACCTAGTCAATAATTTTAGGTTGTTAACCTTCCAAAAGATTGTTAAGAGCCATAACTAGATTAGAAGAGCAATTCCTTCACTACCAACGATAGTTGATGCTAGGTTGGATTGTGGGTAATTGAACTCAAACGATAAAGCCTATTTGTAATATGAAACCAACGAGAGTTAGGACCTTTAGGTTATCGATAGATGGGTAGATTCAACGAGAGTTAGTTTGCCTTTATTCATGTTCAGGCCGAGAATAAGATTAGAGTAGTTTCTGAATAGTTTCCCCGACATGAATTTTAATTCCCGAATGAATACCTGATATCAGATTGCTTTAATTATTTTATTACATTCACATCTAAGTTGTTAGAATTCACTTCTCTTATTTGATTGATATAGCTTGCAACTCGATAGAAATTGATAGTGTAACTTGGTTCTCCGTGGATTCGATCCCTAAATACTATTTCGTTTGTTGTACACTTGCAGTAGGATATAGGGTTAAAACTCGTTGTATCATGTTTTTGGCGCCGTTGCCGGGGAACCAATAGTTGCCTTTCGATTTTCTGTTCACAGTTTCAAGTCTACATCGTTACTTACGTTTTTCTTTTTGTTTGTTTTTGTTCTTTTCCAGGTGTATGACCAGAAGTCAAGGGTCAGAACACCTATTCAATTTGGATAATCAGGAGCTTGCGAGAGTTGAGAGAGAAAACCGAATAGTCAGAAATATGAATCCTCCAAATCAAGCGATAGGAGACATGGATACCCCCACACACTTACTACCGAAATTGCTCAGCTATCCGACCTCCTGCTATTGAGAGGAATGATTATGAGATCAAACCTCAGCTCATTGGGTTAGTCAAGCAGTATGTCTTCAATGGACTTCCAGGGGAGAATCCTATGGACCACATAGAGAACTTCGAGGACATGCGGGACAACTAGCTCCAATGGTGTACCTGCTGATTATGTGAAGTGTAAGCTCTTCCATCACTCACTCTCTCACAAAGCTTCCAGGTGGTTGCGTTCACTGCCTCCAGGATCACTCACCACATGGGCTCAGGTTCGAGCAGCTCTCAGGAGCAAGATTTCATCGTTTCAACAACGATCTGGGGAATCTTTGAGTGAAGTGTGGGAACGTTTCAAGGAGTATCAGCAAGACTGTCCGCACCATGGGTACTCAGATGAACAGCTACTCAACACCTTCTATAGCGGGATCGAGTGGGAGTACAAAAACTCTCTGAATGCTGCCAGCAATGGGGATTTCATG
The DNA here is from genome assembly GCA_023374145.1 of Lepidium sativum. Taxonomy (NCBI): domain Eukaryota; kingdom Viridiplantae; phylum Streptophyta; class Magnoliopsida; order Brassicales; family Brassicaceae; genus Lepidium; species Lepidium sativum. Next base: position 178,641 of record JAKUCM010002105.1, read on the forward strand.
ACCAATACTAGAGACGAGGCCTTCACTCTAATCGACAACCTAGCTGCAAGTTTGGAGTATGATCGGGGTAGGAAGGTCAAAAGTGTGGAAAGTCAGAGGATCGATGACATTGCTGAGAAGTTGGATATGTTGATCCGAGCGAATCAGGGTAGTCATCGGAGTGTGAATCAGGTTGAGGACGATAGAGAAGTAGCTCAGGTTCAAGATACTGCAGCTGGTTCTGAAGACCAAAGGGAGGTCGACTATGTTAATTTGCAAAACAAGGATCAGAACCCGAATTACCTCTCCTACAGGAGCACTAATATTGAGAATCCTCAAGACGTCACTTTCCCAGCACCCACATTGCCTCAAGGGTCACCTTTTCAAGGAAAACCATTCGTTCAGAAATCAAGGCAAAGATGGAACAACCAGAGACCGTTTGCTCAGAACGCAAGAGGAAGTAATTGGCAAAGACCGTACAAGCCATATGTGCCACCGCCAATGCAGCAACAACCTCCAGCAGCACCTTCAGGGATGTCGAACGAAGAAATCAAAGCCCTGATTCAGCAGCTCGGCGTCGAGCAGCAAAAAACTACCAGGGAGCTCAATGCTAAGATGGATAACATCTACAGTGACCTGAATGGGAAGTTTGAGTCAGTCTTTATGCACCTCAAGAAGCTGGACACATAAGTTGCTCAGACTGCGGAAGCTATCAGGCGCCCCCAAGGAGCTTTACCTGGGAAAGTTGAGAAAAATCTCAAAGAATCTTGCAATGTGGTAAAATCTGAAGCAGGGATTTCGATTGAGAGCAAGCAGGATCCTCAGGCTCCATACCCTAAAGAGCTTGAGAAGGTAGAAGATCAGGGAGAGTTTACGATACCGTGCAGGGTTGGACCGCTGGTTTTCAGTGACGCGTTATGCGATTCTGGAGCTAGCATTAACGTCATCTCCTTGGAGACCATGGAGAAACTTGGTATCGAGCTGATGCAGGAACATCACTCCTCTATTTCGTTTGGAGATGCATCTTCGAAGGTCCCTAATGGGAGACTTGTTGACTTCAGTCTCCTAGTCGGGAATTGCAAGATCCCTGCAGACTTCACAGTTGTAGAAATGGCAAGAGAAGGAGCTGTTCCTATCCTGTTGGGAAGACTATTCCTCAACACCGCGGGCGCCAAGTTGGACTTTCTGTGTCAGAGAGTCGTTTTGCAGAACGTTGATCAAAATGTCTGATACCCCATTCGAGCTTCTTCGAATCGTTTATGTGGTATGATTCAAGATGGTGAGGAAGAGAGTGACTGTGACGAGCAGTGTGAGTTGTTTCGTGAACACGAGAGGGACTCGGCTGAACATCAAGACACTTGTATCCTTTATCGTCTTGACATATTCTGCAATTACGATTTTAATGGTCTTGTCATAAATATTTTTGCAGGTAGTACTGGTATTGATGCTGGTGGAACCTACACGGTCAAGGAAATAGGCCGCGATGGAACTGTTGCATTGCTGGATACATCAGGAAGAATGATACACATGAAAGATGAACAGCTGAAAAGATTCATCATTAAGGAGATAAGTGTATAAGGAGTGAGCAAACCTCACTCGAGCAGCTCCGCCATCTGAATGGCGTCTGAGTCAAGCTAATGGCTGTAAAAGAGCGCTGAGTGGGAGGTAACCCACTGTTAGGTAATTTGTTTTTCGTTTTTCCTTTTCATTTGAGTTAGCTTTTGTCTTGGGTGTTTTTTTAAAAAGTAGGAAGTTCTCGGAGGCATGGATCGATCGATCAAGGGGCATATAGTAGGATGTGCATGATCGACAGCACGACTACGTATAAGGCATCATCCGATCAGGGGTTGCGCACGATCTGTTGCCCGAATGAAAAGGCATAGATCGATTGATCAGTAAATTAGCGCACGATCTGATGCCCGACTGGATGACTATGGCCCGACTAGATGAGCAAAGACCAACCAATCAAGCAAAAATGGCACACAATCCATTGCACGACCGAGGGTGCATGGATCGATCGAGCAAAGAAGCTGCACGATCCAGGGCACGACGTAAAGAAAAATGGATCGATCGAGTAAAATAAGGAGATTTACGCACGATCCACTACCCAACCGAGCAGGTAAGGATTGATCGAGCAATGCTCGCAAGAGCATCGATCGATCGAGCAACTCGGAGATCGATAGATCGCCGACCAAGGTTCGTCTTCTTAAACAAGCAGAACATGTATTTTTTCGCAAAACCCTATTTGCGAAAATTCTAAAAACTCGATTTCTCTCTCGTTTTTCACCCGATTTCGACGATTTGAAAGCCGAATCCACTTAAAATCTCATTCTCTATCTGATTTTGTGGTTTATAACTCCGATCTACAAAGGTACGCATTCTAAATTCAAAATTTTGATCCGATTTGGAGGATAAATTGGATAAAAGGGGAACTTGTTTTCTTGGGTGATTTTCATCGATTAATCTATTCTTATGCCTCATAATTACATAGATTCGACCCCCTCTTGCTGTGTGGATTGTTAAAATTTGATTAGAGATTACTCGTTAGATTGAAGGAGAATTTTTAGGGAAATTTCGAAATTCTTAGGCTCGATTTTGATTTGATATGGTTCGATTGATACATTGTTGGATGTTGATATTGCTTATTTGAATGAGAATCCGAACCAATGATCATTTTTGCACCTAAGGTTTCGAATTTTTGTGAATTTTCTCGACCACAAAGTCATTATATCGGTTGTGTCTCTGTTCATTCTTTGTACATGGTTCGCACATCCACTTCCAAACCCCGAAAACCTACACAGAAGGTCAGAGCATCTTCAAAACTGCAGCGCGGTCAGTCGTCACGACAGTACAACGATCCTCATAGACAAGGTCAACTGGGTGACTGTCTGCCATGGCCAAGACCAGAACAGACGTACTTCGTCAACAATGTGGCTAATAGGAATTCCCCCGCTCTGGTTAGGAACTCCGCGGAATACAAGGAGAGAACCGAGGGAAAAAGTTGGATGAGCTTTCACGAAAACTTCTATGATCAACTCCTGACAAATACGTTGATCCCAACCAAGTTCCTCTGCCGTGAGACACTGGATAGGATGGGCATCCTAGGAGATGTTGTTCAGCTGTTGGACACCCTCGGTCTGACCAAATTTTCTTTCGAAGCCTACCCACTGTATCCAGAGGTAGTCAGACAGTTCTTGGCGACGTGTAATCTGCATGCGTTCGCAGACCCCCACAGTTCGGTCTATGCACAATACCTGACATATCGGTATAGAGGAGCCCTTTACACTATCACATTTCAAGAGATTTGACAGATTTTCGGGTTTGACCAGTATGCAGTTGGGCAGAAACCGTCAAAGAACTCACCGCCGAAGAACGAGCTGTGGTACGTATTGTCATGTGATAGGTATTAGTGTAAAGCCTTGAAGCTCACGCACATCAGGAACCCTGCCATTCGGATAGTGGCCAAGCATATTGGGTCGACGATTCTGGCGAAGGAGGAGTTAAGCAGCGTGACAAAGTATCAGCTAGAGTATCTGCACGACGCCATCTCTCTTATGGTCCCAGATCTGTACAACGATCCTAATCTCGCTGCGGGACCACCTTCGAACATCAACTGGGGCTACCTCTTTACCACTGAGCTGATCAGGCGTAAATACAGAGGCACTCTGAGGAAGGGAGTGGTTGAGCCAATTGAAAGTCTCCTGACACCGATCTTCACGTACCACGGGTTGGACCTCGGGCAGACAGAGGTTATTCAGAGGATTGAGTTGATAGATGGCTGCCCTGGCACGATTCGGGTACCTTCTGGAGAAGAAGCAGTGGACGTTTTTCGACGATACACCCCAGATGATGTACGTCACCCTCCCAGCTCCCCCACCTAACCTCAGTAAGCTGCAGAGAGAACGTGGAGTTCAGACCTGACTTGTCGCATCCCGAGATCTCTGGTAAGCTCAAGGAGAAGGAGGCTGCAATACGAGCTCGATCTCGGAGAGCTGGAGCTTCCACCTTCACTCAGTTTGTACCTCCAGCATCCGCTGCTTCATCTTTTGGCTTTCTACTTCCCGAGTTTCCTGAGGAGAAACTCGGATTGTCTCACAACTCGTCGGACTTCACGGATTAGCTGTTCAGAGAGTGGTAGGTAGAGAACAAGAGGAGGAAGAGGTCGATTCAGCGGACCATCTGAAACGCACTAAGGAGGATCCCAACCACCTTTTGTATAAGCGCACCTGACGCCAATCGTGACGAGCATGCTGCCGCACCTACTACACCGACCCACCGACCGGATGTTGCTGGACATCGGTCTGACGATGACGAGGATGATCAGACAGTGGATCACCGTCTTAATCGCCACTGCAGAGCACCAGGCGCCCGCTACAGCAAGAGTCCTGAGTTGCTTTTTTTTAGCTATTCCCTACTTCTTTTGCACTCTATTTTTTATTACAATTAAGACTATTTATATTGTTCATTTTTATTTCTTATGCGTGTTTATATGTCTTCCCTTTGGTTTATTTTTACCCCGGGACGGTGTAAAGTAAGTCTGGGGAGAACACCTATTGACTAACGCATTTTGCAATGACGCTGCGAATTTTTGAAGTGAATTAGATGTCTCTAAGGATACATCCAATGACGTGAACTTTTTCACTTTACTGATTAGCTTACTGACAGAAAACTCCAATGAAGCAACTTACTGGTAAGAATTGTTCATATGAAAAGAGAGAGATGGAATCAAACTGAAGGTAGTCTAGAGAGTAGAAGTAGGAACTCTAAGCCTTTGGATCGATATTCCCTCAAATGAGACCGCACTTAGATTTATTAGGGAGTCAGTATGTGAGCTCTGATTGTCTGTTTTGAGTTGTGACGCGAGATTGTTGTGTTTGCTAAGTCTGGGGGAAGTACAAGGTGGTCTCGATTTTGATGAGTCGTATTCTTGTGATCACTTTGGACTAGATGTGCAGGATCTCGAGAGAATCATTTATCTGATGAGACATGATTTTCTACTGTCTTTCTTTTTTTGCTTGAGGACAAGCAAGAAGCTAAGTCTGGGGAATTGATGTTACTCATATTTTGTCGGTTTTGAGCTCATTATTACAGTTATATCTGAGAAATTTGTCTATGTTTTATTGAGATTTCAGGTCAAAAACGTTCAGAGTTGGAGTCATGTTTGAAAGTGGAACATTGGAGGGGTTTGAAGCATTTTTCGGCATTCTCCACGAAAGGAAGGATCGATCGATCTACCAATGATCGATCGATCATTGATCTCGAAGGATGATGCGCACGATCTAAAGAACGACCTAGTCTCTGAGAAGATCGACTCATTATCCAGGAGATTGATCGAGCACCCATTGCTCGATCGATCCTAGCCTTTCGCAGAAACCTAATTTCGCGATTTTGTACTCCTGTTTTGGGCTATATAAATACTCTTTTTCATATTCTTTTTAGAGAGTCGTCTTTTATCTTCTAAGAACGAAATTATACAGTTTTTAAGCTAGGAAGAAGATCTCTTCACACCTGAGAAGAATTTTTGAATCCTCTTTATTATTTCTCTATGTAATCTCAATTTCAGTTCATCATGATTTGCTTTATTCATCGTTCTATGTCTGAGTAGATCTTAAATCGGATTTATGGATTCTAGAGTTTTAAAATTCACTGTTGGGAACAAATAGAATTGATTAGTAGATGAATCTCCTTCTAATACTCGAATCTAATGCATAGATTAGCATGGTCACCTAGTCAATGATTTTAGGTTGTTAACCTTCCAGAAGACTGTTAAGAGCCAGAACTAGATTAAAATAGCAAGTCCTTCACTACCAACGAGAGTTGATGCTAGGTTGGATTGTGAGTAATTGAACCCAAACGATAAAACCTATTTGTAATCTGAAACCAACGAGAGTTAGGACCTTTAGGTTATCGATAGAGGGGTAGATTCAACGAGAGTTGGTTTGCCTTTATTCATGTTCAAGCCGAGAATAAGATTAGAGTAGTTTCTGAATAGTTTCTCCGACATGAATTCTAACTCCCGAATGAATACCCGATATCTGATTGCTTTAATTATTTGATTACATTTACATCGAAGTTGTTAGAATTCACTTCTCTTATTTGATTGATATAGCTTGCAACTCGATAGAAATCGATAGTGTAACTTGGTTCTCCGTGGATTCGATCCCTAAATACTATTTCGTTTGTTGTGCACTTGCAGTAGGATATAGGGTTAAAATTCGTTGTATCAGTTCTCTCTTTAATAGATTCCTTCAAAAACTTATAATAAGGAGGTATAAGTTTGAATTCATCCAAGATAGGTATCTTGAACTCAATCTCTTTCATCTGCTTGTCAAAGAAACCCTTGTATTTTTCAGTAAGTTCCTTCTTGAACTGTCTAAAAAAAGGTAATTGAGACTTGTATAGAGGTGGAACTAAAGCTTTGCTTTTCTCTTACGAAGATGTAGAAGTTTTAGGCGTAGAAAATTTCCCTCGACCATTATCAGATCGAGTGACCTGGTCGAATGTGGTGTCAAGAGTGACGTTTTCCTTACCAGCTTGAGATAAAATCCGATTAGACCAGTTATGTATTCTTTGTTTGACTTTCTCAACAATGTATCGAAAAAAATCTTTCTTTTTGCGACCAATCTTGTTCAGGTAATCCAAGGTACTTGCCATTCCCTCCATCATTATGAATGTTTAAAGTTCGTCGCAATCTTGTTTTCAGCTGTGGATTGACTTTAGCACCATAAGTTATTGCAGATTTATTCAAGTTCATTGCCTGGCCAGAAACTCGTTCATAACGTGAAAGTATGTTCTTTAAGGCATTGCATGACCGCGAGTTAGCATGACAGAAGAATAGAGCATCATCAACAAATAGAAGATGACTGACCATCGGACCTGTTGAAGTCATTTCAATACCTTTTAAGTTATTCTCAACAACTGCAGTAGAAAGGAGATATGACTGAGAACTTCACTGCATAAGATAAAGATATAAGGAGAAAATATATCTCCTTGTCGTATCCCTAGTTCATGCGTTATCAAGCCATGTGGAGATCAATTGATCAAGAAAGAAAACGTTACAAATTCAATACATCGCATGATCCAATCAATCCAAGTTGCACAGAAACCCATGTATATAAGTGTGTCTCCAATGAATTGCCACTCTAATCGATCATGACTTTGAACAACGTTTAATGAAGTAGCTCAAGTGCCACATTGATATTATCCATTATATTCCTTTTAGGAATATACACTACTTGTTGTTTGCTGACTATAGATAGTAACAGAGTCTTGAGGCGTCCAACTAGAATTTTCGATATAATTTTATACCAAACGTTGCATAAAGCAATAGGACGAGAATCAGTCATCATAGATGGTGCCTCTGTTTTCAAAATCAAACATAAATGTGTATGATTCGATCCTGAAGGTAGAGTTCCAGTTTCAGAAAAAGCTTTGATCTCACTAAAAATTTCCGATTAGTCTCCTCCCAAAATTGTTGATAAAAGGCTCCAGAAAAAACCATCTGGTCCAGGTGCTCTGTCAGGACCAATATCAAACACCGCATTCCTGATTTCCTGATCTATTGCTGGCTTGATTAAATCCAAATTCATCGTTTCTGTAACTCGTGCTTGAAAACCATCAAGAACATCTAAATATGTTTGATCACGTTGTCTTGAGCTGCGAAGACATTGATCAAAATACTCACGTTGTCACCTCTGTAAGTATCACCCGATGTATCTTCAATAGCAAGTGAACGTTTCCTGGATAAGCTCTGTTTCGTTGATGCATAGAAGAACTTTGTGTTTCTGTCACCTAAATTTAGCCATCTTTGTCGAACTTTTAAATGCCAAAACTGTTCCTCATTGTGATGAGCTTGTTGTAGATCTCCTTGAATTATATGAATCTCCTCTAAAATCGCTGTCCCTGAAATAATGCATCATCCAATTTATTTTTTTAAATCTGAATATGATTAACAGCTGTTGAATAGTTATCTCGTTTCCAATTAGATATGTGTGAGATTTAAGAGAATAGATTCAAGAGTTTGAGAGATTGAGAGATTTAGAGAAGAGAATGAAGATTGAGAGCTATGAAACTGAGAGAATAAGTGAGTATTGAGAATAAGAGGTTTCTTATTCTTAAAGAATCAATGTTGTGTTTACAAAATATATATATAGACAAAGGAATGTAAATCTAACATATACAAACACATGTATTTAAAAATTGTGGGCATATGCACATGTGATTCTAAGTTACTTGAAGTAGTAGCAAATTGAGGCTCCTCTTGAAAGTGTAAAGGAGACCAATCCTCATTTAGCTCCAATGGCTACCAAGATGTTAAAGGTGATCATGTGATTTTTGTTGGTTACATTTTACTTACATGATTCATTCTTAACCAAGTAGTTCCTTAATTAAGTTCATCACTCCCCCTCAAACTTGAATCCATAGTGGGCATCATTATTGATCAAGCATGAAAGTTATGACTCCGAAACCTCATTAAAAACCTTAGTGGAAAATCTCATTGAGACAAAACCGACGAAGGGAAAAAAAGTATGGATCATGGTCACAGTTTGAACATATCCACCAATCCAAGTTTTGTGTATACGAAATCACACACCTTGAAACTTGCGGCTTTAGTGAATATGTAGGCTAGTTCATCTGAGCTTCTTGTATAGCATGGTAAGATCACACTTTATATAATATTTTCTCTAACCTTATGACAATCCACCTCGATGTGTTTGGTCATTTCATGAAACACCAGATTAGATGCAATGTGAATGGTGGTTTGGTTATCACAATGCATTGTAATTGGCTCTTGTGATTCAACTCCCAAATCCTTAAGTAAAGCCTTCAACCATATGAGTCCATATGTGAGCTTCCTCATAGCTCTCCCCTTTGCACGTCGCTTGGTAGGCATCTTCAAGAGGACATGAAGCTTTCTGTGTACCTACATCACACTTATTCAAAAGATCAAATGTGTACTTCCTTTGAGAAAGGAAGAGGCATTCTTGAGAACGTCACACTTTGATCCCAATGAAGTACTTCATCTTGCCCAAATCCTTAATGTCAAATATGGAATAAAGGTGTGCTTTAATACCTTGTATACCCTCTTGATAGCTTCCCATGATAATTATGTCATCCACATACACAAGAATAACAAAGAGTGTATGGTCAGCCTCGGACTTTATGAACCCATGATCACGCAATGTATGGCTCAACATATGGTACCAAACTTGCGGAGATTATTTAAGGTAATAGATGACTTTTCTTAACCGCAACACATTACCGGGTTTAACAATGTGTGCTAGGCCCAGAGGAGGATTCATATACACTTCATCCTCAAGCTCGCCTTGGAGAAACGCATTCTTGACATCCATTGGCCATAAATCTCAATCAAGGTTAGTCGGTAAAGATAATACAACACGTACCATATGAATCTTGGAAAACGGGGAAAATATGTCATTGTAGTCTTCTCCATAAGTTTGAATGAACCATTTACCCACAAGTCTAGAATTGTGCTGTTCAATCGTCCCATTACTATTGTACTTAATTGTGAAGATCCACCGAGAAGTCACAACTTTCTTTCCTAGAGGGAGTTTGACTTCATCCCACATGTTGTTCCGAACCATAGCTCCATGTTCATCACTAATGGAGTTATGTCATACCTTATGCTTTTTAGCTTCTTCATAATCACTTGGTATGGTATGTTGCTCAAGTTGTGTAATGAATACTTGGTGTTCTAGAGGGATATTGATCATGGTGCATGCAACTTGGTGTGGATGAGCTACCGCGATGTTGTTGAAGTAGAATTGAGAGTTAACCCAACGGGACGAAGCCATGCGTACCTTTGTACTCCTCCTAAGTGAGATTGGTTCAGCTGCGGCCACATCTGGGCCGACCGTGGCCATGTCCAGTTCGGTCGCGTCCTAGCCAGCCACAACCATGTTTGGGTCAACCACAATCCCGTCTGGGTCAGCTGTAGTCAGGTTCGGGTAGGCCGCGACCACATCTGGATCGACCACGACCATGTTTGGGTCGACCACAACCGCGACCACGTCTAGGTTGGCCGCTGCCATATTTGGGCCGGCTGCGGCCACATGCTGATTAACCGCAACCCGAGAAGATTGGATGCCTTTCTTGTCACTCCATCCTCTTTCACTAGTTCCTTGAAGGCCTCTTAGAGGTATCCCAAGCATTTCCAAAACTATTCGGAACCCCATTGCCCGATCGGAAATGTTGCGAGTGATGTCTTGAAGACTAGTCCAATCTTTAACATCGTAAAATCCTTTATCCTCTATAAACTTGACATCCTTGGACACCATAACTCTACATGTTTCCGATATATAGAATTTGTATCCTTTTTATGTGATGGAATAGCCAATGAACATGCCCTTAACACTTTTGGCCTCGAGATTGTTTCTTTGTTCTTCTGGGATAAGGACAAAACACACACATTCAAACACACATAAGTGATTAATAATGGGTTTGATTTTGTTCAATACCTCAAATGGAGACACATCATGGAGTACTCAAGTAGGAATTCAGTTAATTAGATATCACGTGGAGACAACCGCATCACCCAAAAAATGTTTAGGAACGTTTGTATGAAACATCATCACCTAGCCACTTCTATAAGATGTCGATTCTTGCGTTCAACAACTCCATTTTGTTGTGGAGTATATGGGCAAGTCGTTTGATGAATGATGTTGTGTTTCACAAGGAATTATTGAAATGACTGCTCATGTATTTTCTTCCATTATCCGACTTTAGGATTTTGATCTTTGCACTATATCGATTAAAACATAAGTTTGGAAGTTAGTGAATGTTTCTAGAACTCGATATTTAGTTGGTAACAAGGTTATCCAAGTAAATTTTTAATTTTTCATCAATAAATTTCACAAAGTACTTATGTCTTTCTCTAGATTCATATGGAGATGACCACACATCCAAGTGAACAAGATCAAAACAATTTCATACACGGCCAAGATCTAGACAAAACAGTTTTGCAATGTTTACCAAGAATAGTTGCCTCACGAAAGTCATTTTTAACGAAACATTAGGTAACAACAATTTCAAGGCACGAGAATGTGGATGTCCCAAACGGGCATGCCACAACACATAAAACTAGACGTGAAAGCATTAGAAGAATAAGAACTAGATAAATTTGTATTGAGAGAAAAAATCGGATTGTTCTTGGTGTCATCCAACAAGTATAATCCGTCTTTGGTCATTTCTTGTCCAAGAATTCGACCACTCTTAATATCCTGAAAACAAATTTTGTTAGGGTCGAATATGGCTTTGCATTTCAAGTCATTCACAGCCTTATAGACGCTTAACAAGTTCAATTTAAATATAGGCATATAAAAGGTTTTAGAGTTCTTATCGAATAAGTGTAAGTTGCCAATTCCCTCAATTGGAACATGTTGACCATTAGCTGTCACAACATTACCTAGGGCCGGTTTTATATCCCATAATAAATTCCTATTACTAATCATGTGGTGAGATGCTCTAGTATCTATTACCAACGGTTTAGTAACTTTTGAAACATAAAAAGAGTTACCGGACTCCTTTAAAGCATTGATTCATTTGATGAACTCTTCAAGGTCAGCTCTCCTCAGATAATCCCCTTGAGCTGCTACCATAGTTGTCCCATTGGTACCTTGAGAAAATAAATTCGAGCTTCTTTGCCTTGACTCTTTCTCTTTGGTTTTGTTTTATATATGGATGGAGAGTCCAACAGCGGTCTTTGGTTTGTCTCCTACATTTACAATGTTCACACATAAGCATCTTCCGGTCATCATTCCTGTATGAAGCTTTGTTGACCATTACAAGCTCCCCCTTTCCACCGAGAAGATTTCAAGAACCATGTTCTCTTTGTACTAAGCCGCAAGCTTCATCCAACGTTGAAAAGTTTTTCTTGTCTCAAGAGGTGACAAACCAGGTCCGCATAAGCTGGATTCAAGTTCATCATCATCCCAAAAACCTTATCTTGCTTAACCCTTTCGTTAATTACCATTGGATCCACCATAGATGGCCTAAGCATTTCAAGTTCGGCCCAATAAGACTTATACTTCGCAAACCATTGAGTAAACTCCATACCTTCTTGTTTAAGGTTGTTAATGGCCTTCTTGAGCACATATACACGACTGATATTGGATAGATTTTCATACTCCGTTTTAAGGGAATCCCATAATTCGTTAGCATTTTCACAATGAGAATAGGCCTCATGAATGGAAGAATCAAGTGAGCTTTAAATGATGACTAAAGCAACTTGGTCATTTTGGTACCACTTTGCTTCATCATCACCAGCTGTAACCACTGCACTCACCTTACCCTCCTTTTCCTTTGCCTTTAAACTAACCAAAACCACATGAACCTTGCTCTGATACCATGTGTGATTTAAGAGAATAGATTCAAGAAATTGAGAGAATGAGAAATTTAGAGAAGAGAATGAAGATTGAGAGCTATAAAACTGAGAGAATAAGGGAATATTGAGAAGAAGAGGTTTCTCATTCTTAAAGAAGCAATGTTGTGTTTACAAAATATATATATAGACAAAGGAATGTAAATATAACTTATACAAACACATATATTCCAAAAATGTGAGAATATGCACATGTGACTCTAAATTACTTGAAGTAGTAACACATTTAAACTTCTCTTGAAAGTGTAAAGGAGTTCAATCCTCATTTACAAGGTGTTAAAAATGATCATGACTTTTGTTGGTTACATTTTAACCACATGATTCATTCTTAACCAAGTAGTTACTTAATTAAGTTCAACAATATATCCTTTGAAATGCTTGAATTCGGTTTTCTATTGTTGCTATTTTACGCTGATTTTTCCAACTTTGAATCACTGGGTCTTTGAAACCATCACGAGAATACGAGCGTTTATCATATCGAAACACTCCACATCGATGATCAACATCACAACTAGACCGAACAAGAATAGGCCTACGATTGGATCCTTCAAAAGGCAGAAACTCAACCTGTGATGAAGGAAATAAACTGAGCCACTCTGGATTAGCCATTGCTCTGTCAAGGCAGCACCACACTGTGTGATCATAACGTCGACCAATCCAAGTAAAACGGTCACCAATCTTCAAAAGGATAGCTAAACCACCACTCATACCATATGAACAATGCGCGGCATTGTTGCACAACTGATTACGACAAAGTGATGGTTTGTAGCAGCCTGTGAGATCACATCAGATGGGAGTCGAAACAAATCATTAGCAACCCCAATGTGATCTTGTAAAGCACGTCAAAGGTGAGTGAAAGTGAGCGTCATTGCAAAGAAGTGTACTTATAAAGGGAAGATGCCCACGATGAGTCCCACACCACAACGTGGTTAAAACCGCCAGTAAGAGATCGTGATGAAGCCACTCCGTCAAGAATACTGTCACCGGAAAAAAAAATTTGAAATATAACCGTTAAAATCGCCAAGTAAATCGTAATCTTTTTACTTAAATCGCTATTGGAGAATTTTTTTTTCTGTTTATCTATAACCAAACCCTGTTTTTATATATAAAATTATTTAGTACATAAATTATGCATTTATAACTAACCATTAGAGAGGAACGAGTGAAAATTTTAGATTCATAAGAGATTATTATTGTGTATGCTAATAACTACAGACTAAAAATACTTGTGAAGAAAAGAAAATTTGTCAAGTGAATGAAAATTTAAGTTTTTATTAGTAAATGAAAAATACGGATAAAAAGTATGGACTGTTTTGTATCATTACAAAATCGAAATGCGTGTTTGAAAAGGACAACGTCTTTAGTTGTTTTTGTGTTTAAAAGATCCACGACAAAACTAGAATAAATTAGTGAGAACTTCGAAGTTGGGTTGAAGTTTTATCCAATAATATATTAACACATTATGAGTTTTGTCCTTTACCATCTTATTACACTCTTCTGTTATTCGCTCGTTCCTTAGTGTCATCTGCCACGTCATCTTTTCCCCTAGATGAATGAAGCGGCCAATTAAAAAACAAAAACAAAACCTTTACTCGAAGCAAAGTACAGCTTCTTGCTCAGTTGCATTAATAAGGCATATGTCAGTTTGTTCCATCAAAAGCAAACCATGTTACAACAACAAAATATCATTACAATGTCACAAGAAGCTGAGATGTCAATCGCTGTGTCGGCTTTATTCCCTGGATTTAAATTCTCTCCGACGGATGTTGAACTCATTTCCTACTATCTTCGCCGTAGAATCGATGGCGATGAAAAGTCCGTCGCTGTTATTTCAGAGGTCGAGATTTACAAGTTTGAGCCATGGGACTTGCCAGGTTTTTTGTTTTCTTTTTTCGACTTTGTTTTCTTAATTTACTTCTTTGGATCATTACACTGAAAATCTTAACAGGGGAATCGAAACTGAAATCGGACAATGAGTGGTTTTACTTCTGTGCAAGAGGAAGAAAGTATCCTCATGGGTCACAGAGTCGAAGAGCCACAGGGCTTGGATATTGGAAAGCAACTGGTAAAGAACGAAGTGTTAAATCAGGGACCCAAATTGTTGGAACAAAGAGAACTCTTGTTTTTCACATCGGTCGTGCTCCTCGAGGCGAGAGAACAGAGTGGATTATGCACGAATATTGCATCAATGGAGCCTCACAGGTTTCAAAGTTTTGATTTTTTGGGGGGATTTGAGATTGTGAAGTTGTGAGAGTACGTTGAAACAGGTTGGATTTTGATTTTTTTCACAGGACGCATTGGTTGTGTGTCGGTTAAGAAGGAATGCTGATTTTCGAGCTAGTTCGAGCCAAAGACAAACGGAGGATGGTGTTGTTCAAGATGATGGCTATGTTGGCCAAAGTGGTGGTTCGGAGAAGGAGCAGAAATCAAATTCGGTTTATGACTCTGAGTTTCAGATCTCAAATGGAGACATTGCAGAATCATCAAATGTTGTTGAGGTTAGATATTTCCAACAATGTTTAATGTTATAAACTGATCTTAGAATGCGATAGATATCCTACATCGAAAATTGGAATCATTGATTTAAGGAATAATCTAATAATTGTTCATTAAATTGTGAGATGTAGGATCGAGCAGACACGGATGATGATTGTT
This sequence comes from Lepidium sativum, assembly GCA_023374145.1. Classification (NCBI taxonomy): domain Eukaryota; kingdom Viridiplantae; phylum Streptophyta; class Magnoliopsida; order Brassicales; family Brassicaceae; genus Lepidium; species Lepidium sativum. The sequence continues at coordinate 193,675 of JAKUCM010002105.1, forward strand.
ATGCCGAGATAATGAACGATGATATCATAACGTTAGACGAAGAGGCATTGAAAGCAAGCCAAGCACATCGACCAAATAATCCAACACAACAAAAAACAATATTCAGCGAGGCATCAAGTATAAAGAAAGAATCAAAGGAAACAATGAATTGTTATGCTTTGTTCAGGATCAATAATGTCGCCACCGGCAATAACTCAGGCTGGAAAATCCAGAATCTGTTCAACATCAAGAAAGATGATAGTAAGAGATTGAAAAAGAATGTTATGGCCACTACTATTTTATTGGCTATATTAATTTCTGTTTTTTGTACTTTCTTCAACACCTAGGGACTATAGTATAGTTACGTGTTATGTCTCTTTCTGACTTTGCAAACTATTAGTAGTACTACTACTAAGATATCTGATAGAAAACCTCGTGCGCAAACCGTGACCATTAATTCCTACACTTCATATATGATATATAACCACATATATATGTAGTTTTGTATGTGTTTCTTCGATTCTTCCGTTCAATCTTATTTTACGCCTAGTAAATAATTTTGTGTGTGTTTCTGTTTAATTTGTTTACTTCCTCTGTTATCCAAATTGAGATAATGATTCACATTTAGTAAAGTATGAATTATAGATCTTTATAAGATTAGCTAGTACCACTTTTATCATCTTTACATATAAATCATAATAAAATGACACTAATTGGTTAAAACAAGACAATATTTTAATTTTATAAGATTGTATATTGCAATCCAAAAACTTTGAGATAGTGATTTACTTCCCCATCTTTAAAGATTAGAGATAGTTTCAACTATAAATCCAAAACTATCGTTTCAATGAAATGCAGAGATTTTAGCGTAAAGGAAAAGTGTTAGATGAATTCTATGACTTTTATAAAGATCAATATAAAGTCTTGTAAATCGTATCACTTTCTTATACATTAGTCATATACATTTTTACAATATTTTGATTATAAACAAACTTTTAAAATCATATAAACCATACAAACATGTAAATATGTTGAAGTATTGATTTCTCTGCAGAAGAGAAGAGGAGGAAGACACAGGGTAAGAGAAGAAGAATATCTTCTCCTTTAAAACAGACAAGAATGAAATAAAAATGTTAATTTACTGAAATTTGTTATTTATATCTAAGACAAAACTGTTTTACATAGACAACGAACATACACTATTTATACAATGAATTTTGTCTCTTTGTATTTGTGACAAAAAAAGAGCAACATAACTAATTCATCTAAATTCACGAACTCTTGACATTTTAAACTTAAAATACATAAAACTCAATTATAAACTTAACACTCTTAAATTGAGGTTTGCTCACTAATACGGAAAGATGCAGATGACAAGACTTGGGGATTGTCAGTTTATGGAACAGATTTGGAGACGAGTTGTTCCTCCACAGAGGACGGTCTCTTTCTTTTCGAAAACACTACTTAAGTGGCTTTCTGGGAAGACGGGATCCATGAGGATTTTCCATGGTCGACGAGGTTTGCAATGACAGTGTAGTGAGGATGGAAATAGAGATGTAGTTATGTTTTTAATAATGTTGGAAAATGCAGAGATTGAGTCAAAATTATTCGAGATATCTCTATTGAGGTCTACAAGGCGAATATATCTGCTACATTGAATAATACCATGGCGTCCACCGGATGGAGTATGGATAAAACTGAACACAGATGGCGCTTCGCGGGGTAATCCAAGACTTGATGCAGCATGCGAAGCTTTAAGGGATGCAAATGGTTCATGGATTGGTGGATTCTCAGTGAACACAGGGAGGTGTACGATCCTATTAGCATAGGCTGTGGGGAGTATAGTATGGATTATTCTTGCCTTGGGAAAAGCATGTGACACATTTGGAGTTAGAGGTAGACTTTGAGATAGTGGTTAATTTTCTGAAAAGTAGAATTGTGGATTGACATCTCTTTCCTTCTTGTGTCATGTCTTTATGATAAAATACTGGAATGTCCATATATCTCATATGTATAGAGAGAGCAAACATTTTGGTAGATGGTCTTGCTAACTATACTTTTAGGTTTACATTTGGGTTAATCATACGTTTGATGGTTGAACCGGATGTGGTTAGGGAGATTTTGGTTAAGGATGTGGAGGGGTTTAGCACATCCTCGACGAGTTTTAGAAAATTCATAAGTTTCGATTTGTTTATTAATAAAGTTGAGGCATAGCTATGTGATTAACCCAAAAGAAACTAACACTCATTAATTGAGCTTTGGTTGGGTCTTGTTGATCCACTCCAATTGAGATATCTAAGCTTTGGTTGGGTCTTGGGTTATAATATGACAAAAAAAATCAATAAAAGGACATCTTTAATATCACCTCTCCACTGTTTTGATGACTTTTCATAATCATGCTTGAACCCAATTCATTTTTCTTTAGTGCGAGCATAAAAGGCTCCTTCATTTGTATGATTTTCTCTTGATATCAATCTTGTTTTATGTGTGTCGTAGAATGCCGATTAGTTATGCCTTTGTGATTAAAGTAAAGTCATGAGTTTGCTCTATTTGACTAACAAAAGCCTATTGTGTTTCAAACATCATATTTGGTAAAAGCCTTTTCAATCATAGACCCACAAGAACCACTTACATTGCATAAACTAATAAGTCTAAGTTCTATCGTCCTAGAAAATGTTTGGGATTAACCAAAATATTTGTTTTAACTAAAATCAAAAGATCATGTTTAAATAAAACTCATTTACCATTCTTAAACGGAAAAATGTCATAAAAAAGTCTATACTTTCAAAAACGCGACAAATTAAGCATAAACTTTTAAAATAGATCATTTTAATCATAGTCTTTTCATTGACCCATACTATTATAGGCCCGCCATTAAGTGTGTTGTTACAAAAGTTAACATTGTCGTTATTCTGAACATGAAAAATGTTATAAAAAAAACTAAACTTTCAAAAATAGGACTAATTAATCCCAAACTTTCAAAATATCAATTTAATCATATCATTTTTGTAATCATGCTATTATAGGTCCATCACTAACGATTCTTTTTAAACTAATCATTCCCTTTGATTTCAATATTGTAATCATAACAAACTTTAGTTCTTGACTTCATGATCCTAAAAGCGATCGATTAGGTAATTTTTATGTGGATAATTTCGAACTCTGATCCTGAAAATTTTTTGGTATGAATATTTGATGCAAACGATTAGATAATGTGGACATATAGTAGCGTAGTCAACGAAAAGACTAATTAAATTGATATTCTGAAAATTTGTGAATAGTTCGTTGTGTTTTTGAAAGTTTAGCATTTTTATGACATTTTTTCATTGTACATTATGACGGTGTTAACGGAAAATTAACTCCGTAACAACTCAATTCATGACAGACGTTCAATAGCTTGGTAAACACATGATTAAAATGACATTTGAAAGTTTCTGTTTAGTTTATCACGTTTTGAAAAGTAAAAGGTTTTTATGGCATTTTTATTGGTTAAAACACATTCTGAAGAATGGTTAAATTATCGCAAAGTACTAACTTCTTTTTTTCACTGAAACTTAAATGGATTAGGATTGGAATTACAACATTAGGAAACTAACAATGGAACGTAAAGAGAACAAAATACACAATCGATCCTACAAACATAAAGAGGATGATTTGAAGCAACCTTATTAACAAAACCTAGCCCACAGATCAAGACCTGGATATCATTTAAAGAGTTTCCTAATGATATTTTGACAACATGATTTCTACTAAAGACGATGATTTGACACACAAAGACTAGCTTCCTCTCGGAAAGGATGAGTCTCATCGAAGATATTGTCAAAACCGATAGTGACCTCCTAAGCTAGAAAACAAGTCCAAACTCCATGTCGGAGGGTTAACAACACCAACACTCTATCCAAACATCCATATTCAGAGACAGCCGAAAACACTGGGGAAAGGACTCCCACAACATAAGTTCCATCATAAAACCACAACTGCCTCGAAATCCATTGCACCAAGCGGAAATGGCTTTGAGAATCGTGGCCAACCAGAACCCAAAGGGTCAAAACCAGATATGGAGATCTAAGAACATCTCCAACATGGAGATACTCAAAATGGGTATCTTATCATTTTAATAATCATATTTAACACAAATTTAAATTTTAATATTTTTAATAAATTTTGAAGAACTTTATTTTTAAATATTCTTAAAATCCTTAAATAAGAACTTCAACTTATTCTTTTTCATACTTTTCTATTTTTTAACATTTTAAAATTTTAAAAAATTCCTGAAAAACTTACCATTGGAGGTGGTTTTATTTTGTAAATGTTCTTAAATCTCTTAAACAATAGATACATTTTCCAATTTTTAGATACTCAAAATACATGTGTACTAATTCTGATTGTGTACTAATTCTGATTGAACCAGTTTTAAGATAAAATAAAATTTAAATAGAAAACAATAAATTTGTTAAAATATCAATATTTTGATATTAAAAATCTCAAATACCATGGTCTAAGCATATCTGAGACTGCGCAAGGCATATCTCGTTCAGATTCATCAGATCTACGCTACTGTCGACCTTGGGAAAGAAGGAGACCACCACCAGGAACTCCGTCACCGACATCTTCAACGTCTCTAGCACAAAACTCTTCTCTTTTCGCATTTGACTAGAGCCGAGAGTACAAAAACTACTTCTATGGCATTAGAGTGGTGAGACAGTAGACTGTCGGTGTTGTGAGAGCCACTGGCGGTCAAGTTTTTGGTCGATGAGAGAGAAAGCTCTCGTCAAAGTTTGATTATTTGATTGGATTTAGTACTAACTTCAATATGGAAGATTAATTTGATCCTTAAGTTTCACAAAAAGAAAAGAAATTGATCCTTGAGTTTATAAAATTATTAATTTAATAACGGATATTATAAATATAAAGGTGAAACGATTCGCTTTCTTTCTTGTGGCTGAAAGAAAAAAACGATGGCGATGCTTCTGCAAGTCCCTTCTCCTTCTTTGTTGAATTCCAAAAACCCTCAAATCCGAGTCTTCTACTCCTCAATTCGAGCTTCTTCGAAGAAATTTAGATGCAGAGCCGTTCAAGAGAAAGCCGAAAAGATCGAGAAGAACAATTTGCCGTCTCCTCCTCCTTCCACTGAGGAAGTTACCAAGAAATATGGCCTCGAAGTTGGTCTATGGAAGGTTTTGCTTCTTCCTTCATATCTTTTTTTGGCCTTTTTGGTTTCATTTGTTCGATATTTGTGAAAGCAAAATTCGACTGTGCAATTTTCTCGTGTTTATTCGTAATCTGGAATGATTTATTGGTATGAAATTGATTGTAGTGTCGTCAAATATGATCATCTAAGGTCTCAATTATTTAAAATTTAGACAAAATTTGGTGCGTGTTTAAACTAGGGAAGCTTCAAAGGTAACTAAATTAGTATTCTGGGTGAATATATGAGCAGATATGATTGTCCGAGAGTTAGATAATAAGCTCGTTTAAACAAATTTTGGTAGTTTTTAAAAGCTATGGAAGTTTTAAGGGCAGCGGAAAGGCGTTCTTGATGAATATCTGAGAGCAGATATGATTGTTCGTGAGTTAGATGATACGCTAATTTTGACAAATCTTGGTAGTTGTTGAAGCTTTGGAAGCTTTAAGGGTAGCTAAAGTGGTGTTTTGGATGAGCATATGAGCAGATATGATCGTTTCTGAGTTAGACAATAAGCTAATTTAGACAAATTTGGTAGTTGTGGAAAAGCTATATTGGTAATGAAAATAATGTTGTGAATGAACATGTGAGTAGATATTGAGCTCTAAGGATGATGATGATGATGAAGTAATTAAAGGAGAGAATAAGAAGAACAAATCAAAAACAGATCAAGCTAAGGAGTTGCTTGCAAAGTATGGAGGGGCATATCTCGCTACATCGATTACTCTTTCTCTCATTTCCTTCTCACTATGCTATGTCCTTGTTACTAATGGTGTTGATGTTCAAGCTCTTCTATTAAAGGTTATTTCTTCACCTTTTGATAACCACCAAGATCTTTGGATTTAACTAAAGCTCATTTTCGATGTTTTGTTTTTCAAGGTTGGGATTTCAACCAATGAGACAGGAGAGAAAGTAGGAGCCTTTGCTTTGGCTTACGCAGCACACAAAGCTGCATCGCCGATTAGGTTTCCGCCTACTGTGGCTTTGACTCCTATTGTAGCCAGTTGGATTGGGAAGAAAGTTAACAAGGAGAAGGATGACTAGTGTTTTATGTAGCTTATTTTGGAGGTTATTGAAATGTGAATGTGTTATACATATTACTATCACTATACAGAAGCATAAATAATGCTTGAATCCTTAACTTCTCTACCTTCCATGTACAAAAACTTGAGCATCTGAGTATGATGATGAGTTAAAATTGGGCAAGAGGCAAAACCAAACAGTGGTAGATTACATGTTGTGAGATAGCTTCACACTAGCCCTTATAATCCACAAGATATCCAGCATTGTACAACCCAATTATTGACTTGACGATTTAAAAATAAGTGTAGTCAAGGTTCTTGAATAAAATGTGGGCAAAAAATCGGAATCCCAACTAGAATCCAATCCGAAAAAGTTGGTTTAGATTGGATTTAGTTTTTACAAAAAAATCCAAAATCAAAACTAGTTTTGGATATATCTGAATCCAAACTTGTAGTGCAATTAGAATCATAAAACATCACTTGACACTATATCTATTTCTATCTTATTTGAGATTATATAATTGGAGCTAAAGAAGGTTTGAGTGGATTTTAACTAGTTACTGTAAAAGTTATTTTTGAAATCACAAATATATAATTAACATGTTTTTGGTGGTGGGTTTGTAACCTTATGACTCACTTAAGATCTACTGCTAGAATACAAAATCATTCATTTAGGACTTTGAATGATGGTTAACCACGTGGTCAATAATCATCCATGTCACATTGACCTCGACCATGTCGTCGATTGCACGCCACGTCATCCGGCACCTCAAAGTTTAATGGATTTGGCTTATGAACAATTTGGGCCTAGGCCTCGTTGGCCTGCCCATCGACCCACTAGGACAACTAAGATTCCTATAAAAGGAAGATTTGTACCATAATCATGGGATCCCCGGTTTTTCCTGGAAAATGTAGAGAGAGAGATTCTGACATTGTACTAAAGAATATTGGTCTAGCCATCTTTGTAATCAATCATTTGCTACTTTAATAACAGAATTCCTACCTCATTATTTTATATCTTTAACTCAATATGAAATCCAGTACAAACAATTGGCGTTAGAAGGAGGGGCAAAAGAAATTTCTCAACGGATAAGTGGTAAAATAACTGACCGAATCCAGCAACAGTAAAAAAAGTACCCCCGGTCCGCCGACGACCTCGATAAGATCGCTCACCCCAAAGACGTCGCCGTCAACGCCAAAAAGTATTCAACACACCAAACTCCCATCCACATCTACTGAAGACGGAGACAGACGATGACGCACGTCGTCGCCCATCAGCCCCGTCAAGTTGGCGTGGAGAAAACTCTTCCAGAGGACGAGGCCAATCGTCAGGCTGATTCATTTTTAGTCATGGTAGAATGCATGGAAAGCGCAACCAACAGATCTGAAGCATTGGCACTGATCTTTTTTCGTAATCGAAAATCATGATGAGCTTAAACTTGAGTTTTGGTCCCTCTTGACTAATGGTCGGCTTGGCCTACCAACAAATCGATGTCCACCTCGTCTTCAGCAAAGACTATTCAACGAGCCACCCGAGCCGCGACAGGCCGGAAGCAAAGCAGACGCGCCAACTTCTCCATCGAGGATTGAGGACTGTAGAGAAGCAGAGATATGCGCGCTGTGAAACGAATTACGCGACATGGCAGCCCAGCTATACCGATCTCAGAGTTGCGCACCAGAAATCACACGCGTACTGTCCGAAGCACAAAATACGCATTTCACTAGGCGATTCTCCAACACCCCAATTCACCCCGACGTGAAAGTCAAATGTCTAACCTTTGCCGGAAAGTCCGACCAGAGAAAGTTCTTGAGGGTATTCTACGTTGCCATGGAAAAACTCGTTTTCTCCCAGAAGAGAAATATGTAGGATATTGTTAGATGTTCGTCGAAAACTTATCTGACGACGCACTCGAATGGTTCTTGAAACTCGACCAGTACTCCATCGACAACTTCCAACATCTCGTAGAGGCTTACCTTAGACGTTATTTAGTATTTATACAAAGAAGTGCCTCGACAGCCGATCTCCAGGTCATAGTACAAGGACCCAAAGAATCGTTCCGCTCGTTCCTCGGACGGTTTAGAAAAATAGAATCACGAATATTAATCACAGACAATGTCGGGATTGACATGCTGAAAGAAGCCCTTTACTACGACTCCAAGCTCATAGCCGAATTCAACTTGTGAAGACCACTCTCCCTAGAAGAAGCCTTACATCGAGGCGCCATATATGCTGAGATTAAGGAAGATAGGGCAACTAAGCAATAAAGGTACAATAGTAGGACCCCGACAACCAAAGAAGCCGCACGGGAAGAAGATCGTGAACCCGGCCAACATTATGATCATGGATAAAGGGAAACGCGTCTCGGCCTACGAGATCAACGAGCCCGCCGAGGACAGGCCAAAATGAAATTGTATCCGTGCGAACAAATGGTACCGAGATCCATCCAAGGATGACAAAAAATCTTAATGCTTGATGCATAAATCCCGAAGGAATCGTAACTCCAAGTTGTAAGGATAGTCTTTGTTCTTCAAAGAACTTGAGTAACCCCCACTTTAGGTATATCAAACCTAAAATTATTGTTGTTTCAACTCGCCTTCAATTAAGCAAGGTGGTGGAACCACATAATGTTGACTTGAGTATCCCCCACCTTTAGTATATTAAACCAAAGATTGTTGTTGTTTCGACTTGCCCCCCTACGCCAATGGCTAGGAATGGTTACACAAGTGTGATGGAAATCATTTGATAAATCAGTTTGATCCCTTGGATGTGACACACCAAGAAAGATGGAAAAGTTCACAAAAAATAAAAGAAAATCACTCTCAAATTTAGTGATAAAAAGTTGGTTCCTCATAAATGAAAATTACATGAGTTTATGAAGAAAAGAAAGGAGTCTCTTATTTCCTCTAGACTTATTGAATGTCTTAAAGATGAAGAGTAAAGACTACTAAGTAAATGACAAGTAAATGTCACAATTTACTATGACTTGAATGAGAAGGACTCTTGAACTTTTGGCCTCCAAAATATCTTTTAGTCTTCCAAATTTGACACTATTCACGGGCTCGACTTTAAGACTTGATTAGGACTTTTCTTGGACTTGTAGAAGGCTCAAAGTAGTTTGGACTTGGAAAGTATAAAGTCCAATGGATTCCTTATGTTATTCTTTGTCCAAAAAGCCTTGAATAAATCCACAAATGCTCTATTTGATTTGTTTATCCCGTGATCTTGTAGTTGGACCGACTGGAATCACCAAAGCTCTCTCGTGATCTTCATTGCTTAGCTCTAAGTTCTCCTTAGCATCATTGCTGCTTTCCATGATCATATCATCCCCTTCCTGTTGAAAAGGATTTGACCTCAAATCAGGTTCATCTGCATCAAAAGGAATCAAGTCAGAAATGTTAAAGCTATAACTGATTTTGTACTCCCTTGGCAAGTCTATCTTGTAGGCGTTTTCATTGATCTTTTCCAAGACTCGAAATGGCCTAATGGCCCTTGGCATTAGCTTAGACTTCTTTTGAGCTGGAAATCGTTCCTTCCTCATGTGAACCCAAACTAAGTCTCTGGGTGTAAAGCTCTTCTCACTAAAGTAAGTGATTGGCTTCTTCTCTTGCATAAGCACAGCTCCAATGCTTACACTTGTTTCATCACATTCAATCTCAAATGTTTTAAGAAAGTTAGGCAAAGATAAAAGTGGTGCATTGGTGAGTTTCTCCTTAAATTGTTGGAACGCATTCTCTTGAGATTCTCCCCATTTGAGTCCAACATTTTTCTTGATCACTTCAGTAAGTGGGGCAGCAATAGTGCCAAAATCACGAAAAAATCATCTATAGAATCAAGCAAGGCCATGGAAACTTCAAACTTCTCATACGGTTTTAGGATTTGGCCATTCTCGGATTGCTCTCAATTTTTCCTCGTCTACTTGAATGCCATGTGCACTTACAACAAATCCTAGAAACACAAGGTTATCTGAACAAAAGGTACACTTTTTCAAGTTAGCATAAAGCTATTCCTTTCTTAGTTTACCTAAAACCGATTTCAAATGCTCATTGTGCTCTCCCAAACTTTTGCTAAAAACCAGAATATCATCAAAGTAGACAACCACAAACAAACCAATAAAATGTCTCAAAACATGGTTCATTAACCTCATGAATGTGCTGGGTGCATTAGTTAATCCAAAAGGCATGACTAACCACTCATAAAGACCATATTTTGTTTTAAAAGCTGTTTTCCATTCATCACCCTCTTTCATTTAAATTTGGTTATATCCACTCTTAAGATCAATTTTAGAAAAGACACAAGAACCATAGCTCTCTCCTCGTGTTGCTTTAGAAGCAAATAATCTTGGTAGATTTCATTAGGAGTCATAGGAACAAGTGTAACAGTTTTCCCATTATAACCAAATTAATGCTTGTTGGTGAAACCATCATGAACGACTTTCTGATCAAACTGCTACAGTCTCCCAAGAAGAATATGCCCAGCCTCCATTGGCACAATATCACAAATCATTTCGTCCTTATACTTCCCAATGCTAAATGGAACCACAACTTGCTTTGACACTTTGAGTTCTTCAAACTCATTTAACCATTGAATCTTATACGGCTTGGGATGTTTTTGAGTAGTCAATCCCAGTTTCTTTAAAAGTGTAGTACTCGTCACATTTGTACAGCTCCGTTCATCAATTATAAGACCACACACCTTATCAAGAACAAGACATCGTGTGTGGAATAGATTCTCACGCTGCACGTTCTCCTCTAGTTTACCTTGCACACTCAAAGACCTTCTAGCTACCAAAATATCACATTTGGCTGCAGGTAACCCTAGCTCATCTTGAGATGATATAAAATCTAAAACCACTTCTTCTTCGATTTCGTACTCTCCATTGGCTTTAAGTATTATGGCCCTCTTGTTTGAGCATTCATTTGCATAATATCCCCTGACATGACACTTAAAACATTGCACATCACCATTTCTTGTAGAATAGGGTTCAACTTTACCTTTGACCTCTTGTCGGCTAGTATCGGTTTGGATTCAAACTTTGGCTTTCAAACAGTTTTGTCTTCGCGTGACTAGCTAGGACGTTGAGTAAAAGAACTCATGCCATAAGTTAGACGTGTGCTACCCTTCTTGTTGAGCTGCTGCTCTACCTAGATAGCCTTATGCAACATATCTTCCAATTCCACATAGTGTTTCATCTCTACTTGGTCTTGGATGTCACGATTCAAACCACTAAGAAATCTGGACATGGTAGCCTCACTATCTTCATTTATATCGGCTCTCATCGTAAGTATTTCCATCTCTTTAAAATAATCCTCCACACTCCAGTTGCCTTGCACCAATCTCCTAAGTTTTTGATGTAACTCTCGGTGATAGTGACTAGAAACGAACCATCATCTCATCAAGGTTTTTATGTCTTCCCAAGTCTCAAGGGATCTTTCTCAATTTCTTCTCCTGCTTGTCACCACTTGATCCCACCAATTAATAGCATAATCATAAAATTCAGTGGATGTAACTCGTACCTTGTTGAGCTCAAAAAGTCTTGACAATCAAAAACGAGTTCAATCTTTTTCTCTCATTCGAGATAGGCATCTGGGTCGTTCTTTCCTTGAAATGATGGAATTTTCAGCTTAAGTCCCATTAAATTATCTTCAGCCCGACCTCTTTCTTCCCTAGCTCGTCTAGGTCTCCTTCGACTCGAGTTAGATGAGTGTCATCTCGACAATAGTAGTCAACACCGCCTCTTTGTACTTCCGCCGATGGTGGATCTCCTTGTATGTTAGGCAGTCGAGGTTGTTTCCTAAGTGTTATCTCATTTTGAACTTGATCCAAACGTTCATTGACTGCCTCCATCTCAACTCTCAACGAACGAGTCATCTCTCCCATGAAAGCTTGAATTTGGAGATTTAGAATTCCTTGTATTTGCTCACCCTCCGGATTGTCGTTATTGTCGTTTGACATACTTAGAACCTGTTAAAAAAGATTTGTTAATAGAAAAATACCTCATAATCTCTCAAGTGTTTGACACACAAGTGTTTCCTTCAAATTATTGGCGTTTCTCTCAAATGTTCTCACAACCTTACGCCTTTTTACTCTCTTTATTGAATCTCAAAATGTTCTTATAGAACTAATCAAACACTCTTTAATTTTCTTTTCCCAATGGTCAATGACCTAACAAGTATCACACAACTCAAGTATTAGATAGATCTTGGTACAGAAACAAAAAACGAACAAGATTTTTTATTTATTTATAAATAATAGAAGATGAAGAGTTTTTTTTTCTTTTTTTTAGATATTCCTTCTTTCTTGTTTTTTTTTTGGTTTTTTTTTTGGTTTTTTTTTATTAATTAAGAAGTAAATATGAAAAGATAGAAGTTGGAAAGATAGAAGATGAAAAGATAGAAGACGAAGAGATAGAAGATGAAAATATAGAAGTAGGAAAGATAGAGGATGAATAGATAGAATATGAATAAATAGAAAATGAAAAGATTAACTAACTTGAAATGTGCTCTAATACCAAATGACGCGGAAATCCCGAATGAATCGTCACTCCAAGTTGTAACGATAATCATTGGTCTTCAAAGAACTTGAGTAACCCCCACCTTAGGTATATCAAACCTAAGATTGTTGTTGTTTCAACTCGCCTTCAATCAAGCAAGGTGGTGGAACCACGAAATGTTGACTTGATAGCCCCCACCTAGTATATTAAACCAAAGATTTTTGTTGTTCCGACTCGCCCCTTCAAGTGTGATGGAAATCACTTGATAAATCAGTTTGATCCCTTGGATATGACACACCAAGAAAGATCAAAAAATTCACAAAAAACAAAAGAAAATCAATCTCAAATTTATTGATAAAAAGTTAACTCCTCACAAATGAAAATTACATGAGTTTATAAAGAAAAGAAAGGACTCCCTAGATTCCTCTAGACTTATTGAATGCCTTAAAGATGAAGTGTAAATACTACTAAGTAAATGACAAGTAAATGTCACAATTTTCTATGACTTGAATGAGAATTACTCTTGAACTTTTGGCCTCCAAAATATATTTTAGTCTTCCAAATTCGTCATTATTTATGGGCTGGACTTCAAAACTTGATTTAGGACTTATGGAAGGCTCAAAGTGGTTTAGACTTGGCAAATATAAATTCCAATGGATTTCATATGTTGTTCTTTGTCCAAAAGGCTTTGAATAAACCACAAATGCTCTCCTTGATTTGTTTAACCTGTGATCTTGTAGTTGGACCGACTTGAATCTCTAAAGCTCTCTCGTGATCTTCATTGCTTAGCTCCAAGTTTTCCTTATTTTCCTTGATGATTTCCATGATCATATCAGAATGGCATGCTTTAAGGAAAATACTACTCGCTAAGTTCTAAAAGGAGGATGTAAGGTTAGTCGAGCCAGAACAGCGTCCATACATCAATCACACCTGACCCAACACCCAAGGAACACGAGAATGAGACAAGGCCATGAAAGCCGATGACGACCAATACGAAAGCGTATTGGCCACGATAGACAATTGCCACCTCCACCATCGAGGCAAACGATCATGATACTTGGAAGCTTGAGCAAAACTAACGACTTTGTGCGGGTAAACAAGAAATGCAAGCGAGAAGCCAACCTACTCAAAATATACGCCAAAGGCGAATGCGGTTCATCAAATATCGCTTATATCCCAGACTCTCAGCCAAACGAGGTCATCACTTTCACTGACACCAATGTCGAAGGTGTTCAACAACAACATGACAACCTCGTCGTGGTGGAGTTTTGCGTCCCCAACTGCAATGTAAACGAAGTCCTCGTTGACAAATTTAGTACAATTGATTAAATATTTAAGGGAGCCCTAGATAATTTGTGCATCCCAGACGCCGACATGAAATTCAAAGACTCTGGCCGACCACTTACATGATTTGATGGAAATTTGATATTAACATACATGACAATAAAGCAACATCTAAACATTTGCATGGTGTGCCGGAGACATGCCCAGATTGATCTGGCAATCACAAGTCATAAGCTTAATATTGACCCCACCCTCAAGTCGGTTAAACAAAAGAGACGAAAACTCGGGTATGAGCGCGCCCAGGCCGTCAACAACGAGGTCGAAAGACTAATTGAAGCTAGTTCTATAACCAAGATCAAATATCAAAATGGCTAGCAAACCTTATCGTGGTCAAGAAGAAAAATGGCAAGTGGAGAGTCTGTGTCGACTTTACCGACCTCAATAAAGCGTGCCCAAAAGATAGTTTCCTACTTCCGCACATTGACAGGCTCATCGAGGCCCCCACAGGAAATGAGTTGTGACCTTCATGGACGCTTTCTCATAATATAATCAAATCAAGATGAACAAAGCAGACAAAGTAAAAACTGCTTTCGTTGCCGACCGCAGAACATATTCCTACAAAGTTATGTCGTTCAGACTCAAAACACCGGAGCCACTTACCAGAGACTTGTTAACGAGATGTTCGCGCATCAACTTGACCGGATAATAGAAGTATACATAGATGACATGCTCATTAAGTCTCCAAAAGCCGAAGCACATGTGGGCCTTTTTAGATTAGGGCCCAAGGACAATGTTTCTTTGACCTTGGTTCAGTTCTAGTCCTTTCACGTACCACTCATGAAGAATTAAGGCGAGAAGAAGAAAATGTGTCTGAAACAGATATGGTAATTGTGACATCTCTAGCTCTTATTTGTTTCTCTTCATTGAGCTTTCCGTGATTTTTGCGTGTCTTTTTGAATTATTGGATCTTATACTTACTTCATAGATTTCAAATTCTCTGTTAATTACTCCATAGATATGGAATTATCTATTGAATCTTCTAGTTACTTCATAGATATGGAATTTATTAGACACATGTCATTTTCTCATTGGAGCTGATATTTTGTTCGTTAAGTTTCACAGTTAGTTAAGTTTAAGCTTATATATAAACCTTGATTATCTTTGATTAATGAATATCACAGTTTATCTAAATCACTAAAATGGTATCAAAGATGGTATCATAGCATTTTCTTCCGCAATTTTTCTCACGACTTTCATTTTTCCCGAGAAGCTTTCTTCGATTGTTGCAATTTTCTCGAGAATATTTCTTTGTTTGTTTCAGTTCATTGATCAATTTCACTTCAGCCTATTGTGTTCATCTTCCTTCTTTCTATCAATCGTTATCGATGACAAGGAAAGGAACTAGGCTCAGAAATCGTTTATCTACTTCAATTGAGACAAAAACTCCATGAGCAACCTACATGAAACTATCAACCATCGGCATTAACAGGTTCGACTGACAGCTTGCATAATCCTTTTTCCTTCATTCAAAATATCATTCATGTATGACGATAGTCTCAGAAATTCTTCACGGCGAAAACTATAATTCTTGAATGATTGTTATGAAGACTAGTCTAAAAGCCAATTTGTTGATGGAACCTTGCCTAGGCCTTTTAATTACGATCCTCTTTACAAGATTTGGTGTCGCTGTAACAGTATGGTCAAGGATTGGATATTGAATGTTGTTTCTAAGCAAATATTTGCTAATATTCTCTATTTTCAAGATTCTGTATATATCTGGGAGAATCTCCACAATCGATTTCACAAAAGTAATCTTCCTCGGATCTATAATCTCGACCAAGAAATTAGTTATCTTCGTCAAGGATCTATGACTATGTTAGAATACTACATAAAGTTAATAACTCTCTAGGAAAAGCAAGCTTATACTAAGAATCTGATGGAGAGTGGAGGTTATTGATGTTCTCAGGTTAAACGATTCATGGAAGACCAAGAAACAACTCAAATTGTTCAATTTCTTATGGGACTGAATGATGAATTTGTTTCATCTCGCAACCAAGTTTTGAACATGAAACTGAGACTTACTCTTTCAGACATATATAACATGCTTGATCAAGATGAAAGCCAGAGAAGGAGATCTCAAATGAATCTTAATCCCTCATCTTTTCAAGCTCAAGCTAATGTCATTACTTCTACTCATAATGGTAATTCTACTAACAACAATCAAAAGGATAAACCAACTTGTACTCATTGTGGCTTAACTGGTCACGCTATTGAGCGTTGCTATAAGATTGTTGGATATCCTTTAGAGAGGCACAAATATTGTCTTGTAGCCAAAGGATACCCACAAAGAGAAGGCCTTGATTATGTAGACACTTTCTCTCATGTTGCAAAGTTTTCTTCTATTAAAATGTTACTTGGTTTATCTGCAAAACTGGGTTGGACTTTATCTTAATTGAACATTTCAAATGCCTTTCTCAATGGAGATTTGGATGAGGAGATATACATGCAATTGCCACCAGGATATGCACCTAAAAAGGAGGACATTCTTCCACCTAATGCCATTTTCAAGCTTGAAAAAATCCGTATATGGATTCAAGCAAGCATCAATACAATGATACATGAAGTTTTGTGATACATTGTTGTCTTTTGGGTATGAGAAATCTCTCTCGGATTATACTCTTTTCACCAAGGTGACTAATTCAACCTTTGTTGTAGTCCTAATGTATGTCGATGAAATTGTTATAGCAAGTAACAATGATGAAGTTGCATAATGTTTGAAGAATCTGCTCAAAGACAACTTCAAACTGTGAGACTTAGGTGCATTGAAATATTTCTTGGTGGAAATAGCTCGTTCTTCATAATGTATTTTCATATGTCAATGTAAATATGCGCTTGAAATACTTGATGAACTTGGATAATTAGGATGCAAACAGTTTTCCATTCCGATGGAACCTAATCATAAGCTTTCAAAGGATGATGGAGAAATTTTTGTTGAACCAGAAACTTACAGAAGCATCATTGGTAAACTTATTTACCTCACTATTACATGGCCTGATATATGTTTTGTAGTCCACAATTTGGCGCAATACTTTGCTCAGCCAAGACAACCACATTATCAAGTGTTGTTGAAACTGATGCAATAAATAAAGGGAACTGCATGTCACAGTTTGCTTTACTCTTCCTTTCCATCTCTTGGTTTGACAGCTTAAGCAGATGATGATTGGGGAGCTTGTCCAAATACAAAGATATTTGTTACATGTTATGCAATTTTTCTTGGAGATTTTGATTTCATGGAAATCTAAAAAACAAGACACGGTATCAAAATCTACTACATAAGCCAAGTATAGAAGTATGTCTTATGCAGTTTGTGAGATTGAATGGTTAACCAAGCTACTCACGGATTTCATAATTGATCTTCCAAGGCCTATTGTGATGTATTGTGATAACATGGCAACAATCAACATCTCAACAAATCAAGTCTACCATGCGAGAACTAAAATGTTGAGCTCGATTGTTATACAATCAGAGAACGTGTTGACAAAGGAACTCTCACTCTCACTCATGTCCGATCAGACTTGCAGTTAGCAGATATTCTTACAAAACCCCTTTATCCTTCACAATTTCGAAGTTTACTAAGCATATGGGAGTTTCGAGCATCTTCACTCCATCTTGAGGGGGATTATTAGACACATGTGTCATTTGCTCATCGCAGCTGATATTTTTTGTTAAGTTTCATAGTTTGTTAGAGTTAGTTAAGCTTAAACTTGTATATAAACTTTGATTAATGATTATCACAGTTTGTTCTAGATCACTAAAAGAACTCTCTATTAATTATTGCTTATTATCCGTAATTTCCTGAGATTTGGATTTGCCTTTTGTAATTTTCAGATAAGATTAAGAAATATAGGGTTTTTATATTTAATTTATTCATGGGATGTGTTGATTACAGACCTCTAATCACAACTGATCTCAGCAATTGTTTCTTGTAATCGAATTCTGTTATCTCAGCAATTGCGCATTGTAATTGCACTCAAATTGTATGTTTAGGTTATGTATTCCGTTATAACATGTCTTGAAACCTTGCCAAATTCATTTAGAGAATTTATTCAGAAGACTAGTCCAGTTGCAATTCTTGGTCTTTAGAATCAGAAGCTCTCTAATACATTCACATTGGAATAGAAGAAATGATTAAGCGAAGTAATAATAAGGTGATGGGTTGCTTTGTGGTTGTGTGCAGAACTTGACAGTTCAAACCCGAAGGTGTTAAACGAATCAAGGATGATGCAGATAACAAGAGGCTCAAGGACCTCTAGAGTTTCTTTCTTACATGTTGAAAATGTCTTGGAAGTCTTAAAGCTTTCCAGATTATTCTACAATCCCATCAATGTAAAACAAAACAACCTTGTGGAGAGAAGAAGATAGATTCGATTGTGGATAGAGGAGTCCATGGAGAAAAGTAAAAGAGTTTAGGAAGCTTTGTGGTAGATTTAAGGTAAAAGAATTGTGTTGGAGATCACAAAATTTGCTTTTTCTTTTTTACGTTGGAGGGAAAGTTTGAATTTACCAAAAAAAATTTGAAAATTTTGAAATATTTCAAATATTTTGATTTCTTTAAGAAAATATATAAAATCTAAAACTTTGGTGAAGCGAAAGTATCTCAAACATAACCATATCGAAAATTTGCTTTTGGAAGGAGAATTGAATATTACAGGTGAACTGGATTCCAAAATTTTGACCCTAAACTATCCAAGTGAAAGGAAAAATCAAATACCTCGAAATGACTTTGGTGGGAGAATTCAATATTATTGGTGAAGTGAATTCCAAAATTTTGAATTTTAGATATAGTTATATGAGATATATAGTTAGGAGAATATACATATAGTTACATTTTGGCTATTTTTGGCAAATTTGTAGTTAATCCTATTATTAATTAGTCATAATTAGTTGAGCCAATCACATTATGATGTTGTAGTACATATATTACGGATCCAAACAAAATTTTTAAATTTTCACAAGTATATTCAATTTTGATTACATAAGGTAGTTACTAGTAAGCAAATAGTTTTTAGTCTAGTGGCAGACGGTAAGTCCACATAAAGCAGTTTATTTGGCTATTGGCCCGGCCAGTTGTACCCCAATATAATTTGTCGTTAACCAAAAAAAAAAAAGGTAGTTACTAGTAACAAACCAAAGATATATAATAATGATTGTTACTATGAAGTGTACGTAACTCAAATGAACAACAATCATCATACATACATAGAATGTTGTCTTAAAGATTAGATTATTGTATTATAATGTGAATGAAGTTAAAATTTGTGAGATCATGTGTTCATACTATAGCAAACCAACAATAATATTAATATCTTACGTGAACTAATAGTAATATTAATCAATAACTTATAGATACATGACTCACTTGAAAGATATGTGTTGGTAATGGCAATGTAAACCAACTAATTTCATTACAGAACTAATTTACCAAACCAACGAAATTCAATGAGACCCTGTGTGAAATTACACAATGTTAGGCAAAATTGAACCAAATAATGTGTAAACTCTTTACTCGAATATATAAAAAATTTCAGTAAATTACGCTAGTTCTAACAATAACGAAACCACTAAACCGGTTGGTTTAGTATTTTTGATTTCGAAGTTCACCGATCAATATTTTCGATTTTAACTTAATGTGGGACTCTTTATTTTTCAGATTTTTAAAGATTGGTATGTTTACTTGATGTGTCATGACACACACGCTGAGTTACAATCAGTCACAAACATGACAAATATGGGACCCTTTATTTTTTTTGCTTTGTGCGAGAAAGAGAGGAGAAGAGAAGAATATTGATCATCTTAATGTCTTGAGGATAAGGCATTATGGGCTTTATATAAACATTCAAAAGGTCACGTAATGGGTCTAAAGGATCAAAGCCTACAATATTATCCAATCATAACAAAAGTTACGTAAAAGATCAACACGAACGTCACGTGATACAAGCATAAATTTTCCGATGTACTAGCGAAACCCGAGATCAAGAATGAATTTTCTGATAAATTTTCACCAACCAATTACCTTAATCTTTGTCTATATTTATATTAGGCTTCTTCCCTATCTTTCTTTTTAAGACCAAATAAATGATATTCTTAATATTTGATGTTTTAATTATTACTTCACAGATAATAGCTTCATTCACATTACACTGATATCTTTTTCAGTTTTAACATAATACTCTTCGTAGTCTCCGATTCATATAAAATTCCATACAAAGTTGGTTGGTTCATTTAATATAAATCAATGCAATTAATTTGAATTTCTCTAAACCATTCTATTTGGATTTGTGATTTCAAACCTCCTTCAACGTTTCTTATTGTGATGGATGTTTCAAATAAGGAATCATTTGTGGGCCTAAAATCATATAAAAATGAGTATAAGAAGTAGTTATGATTTAATAGGAGTAGAATGATTTTTTTGTTGTTTAAATAAGACTAGTTATGATTTTCATCCATTCGAAACCGAATTAGAAATTAATTTTATAAAAATAGAGGTTTTAGTTCTCACAATCAGCCTAACAAAAAATACATAAAATGTTATATGGATCCCATCAACAAAGATCTAAAGCTATTTTGGGGTTTTATGGAATAACCACTGCCGAGTCCATATCATAATCCATAGATCCAAAAGATACGCTTCCGTTTATGTTTTTATTAATCAGAGACTCACATATGTTAATTGAGAAATCATTAAGGATCTTATTTTGTTTGGTATCAGAGCCCGATTCAGTTTTTGTTTAATATCATGTTATTTTTATATAATAAATTTGAATTTATTTATTTGTGAAATTATGAAGTTTAATATAGATTATAAATTCTGGAATATGTGGTTTTATGTTGTTTGTTCTAAACAAAGACGTGTTTAGATCTTGGAGTTAAAGGTAAAGCTTATAAATTTTTTGGATGCAATAATATTGCTCAAAAAAATTAAATATTTCTGGAAATTTTTGGAAATTTAGGAGCTACTTTTGGTTTAGCTTCGGACCTAAAAAATCATGCTCAATTGTTTATTCAAAACATGTTATTTTTCAAAAAATTTAGCAACTTTGGTTCTATTTTTTTGCCAACGGCGGCTGATTCAATACTAAAACTAGGGTTTCGTTGGAGACCACATGTTCAAGACAAGGACAATTTTTTAATTTGCTTTAAATATGGCTTTAATGAAACATTGTGTTTCGTATAAGGTTGAGCTGAGGTGTCAATGCGGGTTATAAACCCGCATATTATGCTTAAACCGCTCTGTTATGGGGCGGGTTAGGGTTATAAATTTTGTATCCAAATAAAAAGTAGATTAGCCCATTATAGACATGAGATTAATGTGGGTTTGACCATATGGTCAGCAGATTAGACAGTGAACACATAAATGATTAAAATATATTTATAAGTTAAAAGTAAGCAAATAAACTAAGAATAATAAATTTGTTACAAGTAAGCAAATAAATCTGTTCGTTTCAAAGAGTTTTCTTACATGGTATGTGATGTACTTAGTATTCATATTACTATTATGGCATCTGAATCGTCATTTAGCATTGGAAGTCATGTTTTAAACAAGTACAAAAATCGTCGGCTATCTTCGAATGTCCAAACTTTGATTTGTGCACATAACTGTTTACATGGTTTGAAGCCACTGGTAACTAAATTACTTACTTACATGTTTCAAATTTTTAAGCAAATGATAATGATTTACTTTCTTATAGCTTTTTAATGTTTAATGTATATGATGATTGACTAAATTATTATTATGTAGATGACGTTGATAATGTTCTTTTGGAGACTTGTGAAAATACTTTACCATTTGCAGAATAAAATCCTTAGATTTGTGTTATACTTTAATAATCTATGTTAATTTCTTATGTCTTGATTAATATTGGAGTCATACTTTCAGAATTCATACTTGCGAACAGCTTGATGCACTATCTCCCTTCAACCCTTTGAGCGAAATGCGGCAAAAGGAAGGACGGGTTTACACCTTTTAGGAATGAATGTTCCACGAGTCGTGATGCTTTGATTGTCGTCTTTCGAATTAAGGATTTGTCTGGCTAATAAACATCATCCTTCAGTCCGCGCCGGGAGAACATGTAGCGGCTTGCCTAGATCTCGTATTTCCCACGTAGTCCGTAGGTCAAACCAAGGATTAATCTCCGGGGATCTTTCCTCTCCACTTACTCGATACAGGCTTTCCCTCTGTAGAAGACTTCTTCCGAATGGCATAATTGTCTGATTTATTCCTCGATCTTCAAAGAAGACTGACTCCATTTTTTATGTTTTTACAGGTTTACAAGAGAATAATAGAAAGATATCTTGCTTTAAAGATTCCTTTTAATTATAATAAGTTGACAAATGGTTTGCCTTTCATTTAATAAATTTAATTTAAAAAATTGTGAACGAACCCGCATAACCCACAAAATAATTAAACCTGCGACAGAGCGAGTTAAATGGAGCGGGTTAACCCACATTAACACTCCTAGGTTGAGCCATTTTTTTAAAAAAGTTGGTGAAATTACATTTAAGACACATATTTGTGGGCCCATGTACGTTTAAATTGAGATAATTAAATATGTTATTAAAACGTATCACGTGGGACTCGAACAACGTCCATAACCATTTGCCAGATACCTAGAGGGGTGCGGAATAATCCCACAATATACCATGCCTGAGTATCCAAGCATGAATGATGTATCAGAAGGACGCAACCGTCCTCTTAAGGACATGGTAATGTATTAAAGAGATTTAGCATACAGGATTACAAACCAGCATATACCCCAATCTTGAGGGGAGACAAATTAAGTCTCAAACAATGCCCTAAAGAACATCTAGAAATTTGGGCGATGCAGAAGATTCCTTATGCTTCAGCAATAGGATGTCTTATGTATGCTCAAGTTTGTACGTGTCCAGATTTAGCGTACATTGTTGGAGTTTTGGGCAGATGCTTGAGTAATCAAGGTTTAAGCCATTGGAAAGCAGCCAAAAGGGTCATGAGGACATAGTCATATATGGCACATATTATGGTAGAAAGTCCACTTCATGCTATGTATATATGTTGGCTGGTGGAGCTATTGCTTGGCATAATGTGAAATAATCACTCGTAGCTTCCTCCACAATGGCGGTAAAATTTGTAGAAATTTTTTGAGGCATCCAATCAGAGACTTTAGCTCATGAATTTTGTCACTAGGTTGCATATTGTTGAGGGAATTGAAAGACCACTCAAGTTATATTGTGACAATAAATAAGTTGTTTTGTACTCTAACAAAAACAGGAGCGTGTTTATCGAGATTAAGTTTCTTGCTGTTTAAGAGAGGGTACAAAGTGGAGAGATTTTAATAGAACACTTAAGGACAAAGTCCATGATAGTTGACCCTCTTACGGAAGGTATTCCACCATAGGTCTTTCATGAGTATACTGCTCGAATGGGTGATTCAATGTTTGAGGATCATTTGGTTTAATGGGAGTTTTTTATATGGTTTTGAGTTTTATGTTTAGTTTTGTATAAGAACATTTCATTTTCTGATCAGAAATAAAGTACTCAGTTTACTCTATTTGAACAATAAAGTTAAATGATCTCAATAAAGTAAGACCAGTTGAAAATCGACATATAGTGATCAAAACTTTCATGTGATTTTCATACAACACTTTTCTATCTTTTGGTTATATTGATTTAAGTGACCATGGAAGGTTAACTTATTTTTTTATTATAAATTATATGTTGTTATAGTCAATGGATGAAATTGTTTCGACTCAACTACATAATGACAATTTTGAGCTCATAAATTCTATTTCGTTTTCAAAATACATATATAACCCAGTGGGGAGACTGTATGAATTATTTTGAAGGAACAAATGTATAATTAATATGTTAGGGTTATTATTTAAAAGATTTAAAAGTATGTGGACACATTCAATAATTTCTAATTTGATTAAAGGTCGAATTATAAATTAATTCTATGTAAATGGAAGGTTTTCGTCCCACAACAACCCTAACATTTTATTACATTTACTTATAAAATGTTTGTGGATTTAGGGTTCTATACCATTTGGGAAATTTTTCAAATTTCGATTTTAGATGGCGTTGACCCGAACCAGATCTTAATTGGGTTGTAATTTAGTTTGCATGTGGTTAACTATTATTTATCGAGTTAATTGGTAGATAGTAAATCGTAGTTTTCTATTATTTATATGGAAATAAAATTTAGATCCAATTTATAACTTAAATTTTTCAACATAAATAAGATAAAATTTGAACTTAGTATCTGATATTTAACTAAATTAGGAATAACTTATTTTTTGGTGAGTATATATTAATTTTAAACTTTGTATTTGTGTAATAAACAACTTTTTGGGTGTATTTGGTATGCAATACTTAGGGGAAATATATCTAACTAAACACTTGGGCCTTAACTGAACTCTTGCTATCTAGCCTCTGGCCCATCAAATAACTAACCAGTTGGGCCTTCGACTTTCTTTTGTATCTTCTTCCTTCGTTCACTTCATGGTAGGCCTACTTCATGGTTTACCCTCTGCCTAAACTCCTTTTTCCTCATCGATAGATCATTCAAATCGGAACCCTAATCGATTTCCAGCTCCACTGGATCCATCAGTTTTTCTTCGATTGTATTAGGGTTGTTCGCAAATTGATTCTTAATCAGAATCTACGGTAGGGCAGAAATTGCCCTAATTTTCAGAATTGATTTCGCTGAAATTGAAGATGAAGAAGTATGGATTGCAAATAAGGGCTCCGACCCAGAAAAAGCAGTCATCATCTCGACCTCCACTTCGGACTGCTTCAATATTTGGGGAAGATGAAGATACTGATGTCGAGAAAGAGATATCTCGTCAAGCTTCAAAGACTAAAGCTCTTAAAGAGGTAAAATTTTCCCCGTCATTCGTCTGAATCTGTCTTCTTTTTATTTAATTTGATCAGCTTGATAAGTGATTCGAAACTATTGTGTTGATGAAGATTGAGGAGCAGCATAAAAAAGCCTTAGAGGAGGATCCTTCAGCTTTTGCGTACGATGAAGTTTATGATGATATCAAACAGAAACAAGTTCTTCCACGAATGCAAGATCGTGAAGAGCGTAAGGTAATCTAATCTCTCTGTCCTCTAGAAGAAGTTTAGGTAGCTTAGCTTAGATTGATTTTCCATGTTTATGTGTTGTACTGAAGACATGAAGCTTGTCTGTAGCTTAAAGATTCTTAATTTTTGTTACTATGTTTTTAAGATGAATGTATGATCTGTGGCTGACTAGTTCCTCATATAGTATAGAATCCAATTTGCTTAGAAACCACCAAAAACATCTCGCAATACCGTAGGCAGTATATATAACCTATAGTTACCAAAAGGCCAAACCTTTGTTACTTTTGTTTTAGTTAGGTTGTGGTGAAGTCTTTTAGCATCCAAATGCAACTATTTTACATAGCTGTTGCACTTTTATGAGTGTTCAGAATGACTTATTGGGTTGCTTATGTCTCATTTACCTTTTCTCTAATTGCAGCCAAGATATATACAGAATTTGATGACACAGGCAAAACGTAGAGAGAAAGAACATGAAATAGTTTATGAGAGAAAGCTTGCAAAAGAGAGGGAGAAAGAGGAACATCTTTTTTCAGATAAAGAAAAGTTCGTAACTGGCGCCTATAAAAGGAAACTAGAGGAACAAAAGAAATGGTTGGCTGAAGAAAGATTACGCGAACTTCGTGAAGAAAGAGATGATGTAAGCTTTGTTTCCTTGTAAATTATATCTCATTTTCTTTTACTTCCGTCTCTCTCTGCCTAGTAGACCAGTGCTTCTTAGGATAGCTAAGTTCAAGTTTATCCTCTTTGTTTCTGTCTTAAGTAGCTTTTGTTTGGGAACTGTGACAAGGTAGTCATTGATCGCAATCTTTTCGTAAAAACCTTGTTGTATGTCATGGTGTTTTAGTACATGAGTGTGGGTCTAGAATTCTTGTATCTGAATTAGCAGTGAAGAAACCTATGCTTTGGTGGAATTTTCTTGGCTATTTAAACTTTTGTCAGCACTTTTCATTTATTTATCATCTGCTTTTAGGTTACAAAGAAGAAAGACTTGAGTGATTTCTATTTCAACATTGGAAAAAATGTGGCTTTTGGAGCTCGAGATATTGAAGCTAAAGAGGCAGAGAAACTCGAGGAACAAAGCAAGGCAGAGAAGCTCGAAGAACTAAGAAAGGCAGAGAAGCTCGAGGAACAAAGAAAAGAGGAGACAAGGGAAGACAAGAAAAGGAAATCACCGGAGACAGAAGTGTCACCTGAATCTGGAGATATCGGATCAAGTAGTAGGAAAAGCATGGAACCACAAGAAACAGAGCAAGCAGCATCCCAGAAGAAAATGGGTTCAGAAGAGAGAGAGAGATCAATCAAAGAGACAGTCAAAGAAGCGCCGAAAGCCACTAACCACCAGAAGAAAAGCGAGGATGCGATTGCTGCTGCTAAAGAACGGTTCTTGGCCCGTAAGAGGGCAAAGATGGAAGAATAGCAACTTTTGGCTTATTTCTGTGCAATGGTTACTTGTGAATTGTGATGAACTTTTCTCTTCTAATTAACGATGACCCTTGGTTCAATCATAATTTGAAAAAACTTCTCAAAACAGGTTTCGAACAAGAAAAAAAGAAAAACGGAATAACAGGTTATAGAAAATTTAACTGATAACTAGATAATTAACATATAAAATAATAGTTATCGGTTAAATATTTATAAGTTACGTGATAAATAAAATTTTGGATGTTGAAAATTGGAATACATACAACACTTTTAAACCACAATTACACATTATACTTCTAACCCCTAAATAGGACATCATATATATTATGTGATATTCGTATCTAATACTCAAATATTTGATTAACATATATCTTATGCGTTAAAATATAGATATTATATGTCTAACACATATATTAGCTGTTGAAGAAACTATTACCTGATAATCATATTAGTTATTTTTAATAAAGGAAACATTTGTCAATTTATCTTCATTTTCTTCCTAGGATTTTACTATAAATCAGGGACATCAAATTTTGGTGTAATGTTAAGAAAATAAGATTTTTATTAGATTTCAACTCAAATTACGTTTATTGAACATTGGAAGATTTTATTGAAGAGCATCAATGGAAGATTTTCTCTTAGGTTTCGACCTAAATTACGTTTACTGAACATGAGACTTGAGAAATCTGATTTCAGAGCATTGATAGAAGATTTACTCTTAATCTTTGGCCTAGATTATGTTTATTGAAAATGAGAGTTACGAATTCGATTTTAGAGCATCAATGGAAAAATAATTTCAACTTTCTATTTTTTTAAAACCCAAAAATGAAATCTGGTTTTCTAAGGTTTAGAGATAGTTGATATGAGTTGACTTTAAAAACATAGATAGATTATAGGAGACAATAATTGAATGGCAGAAATTATGTGAGAAGAATAAGAGAGGGAGAAGAGAGAACGTGAGACAAGGAGATGAGAGAAATTGCGAGGAAGCAGATGAGAGAGTGAGATAAGAAGATAAGGGTATAAAAGTCATGATTTTTAGAACAGCAAGCTAGTGATGTAGGACTTTGAGAGAAACTGTTAATTCGGGAAGAAAAATGAAGGAAACGAATCAATTTGGGGGTGAGGAAGGTTTCAGACTCTTTGGGGTTTTTATTTTAACATCAAGTGTGCCTTTCTTATACAATTAACAGAGTTAATAGACAGTTTAATTGAATTAACAAGTGGGTTAAAATGTCCCAGTTAGTAAAAGTTCGAGATTTAAATGGAAAATTAACAAAAGTTGGCGATTTATTTTAGAAAGAATTGCTCAAATAGAGCAAAAATATAGTATAATTACTAAAATAGTTTTTGTCCAAACAAAAAACTGTTATTTCTTCTTCTTATTCTTCTTCTTCTCTCGTTAATTTCACAAAAGAAAAAGAAAGAAACCTATATTGTAAACCGTCGTCGTTAACTTCTCTTTCTTTTCTTCGTGGTCTTACTCTACATGTTCTTCGCTGTTTTTCACACTCGTTGTCTTCTTCTTCATCTTGTTCTTCGTACTCGTCATCTTCATTGTCGTGTTGTTTATTTATCAAAGGTAAGTTTCTTCTTTTCTTTTTCCTCTTCTCCTCTTCTACTTTTTCTTCTTTTTCGTGAGGGTATTTGGGTTTAGGGTTGACGTAGACATTGGGTTTCTCGATTTTGCGACATTTGGATTTCTCAATTTTGCGACATTTGGGTTTTTGTTCTTCATCTTCTTATTCTGTGTCAAGTAGATTTCTTCCCGGGTCTGTGCCAATGTGATATAGTTCGTAATTAGTTGTGAGGGTAAGGGTGAAGTAGCGATATGATTACTGTAGTAGAATTAGTATGACGTTTGGTAGAGTTAGGTCGTAGAGGGGTATAGTTCGATTTCGTGTAGTATAGTTAGTCTGTCGTTTAGTAGAGTTAGATAATCGTGTGGTAGAGTTAGCTTGTAGTGTAGTAGAGTTAGGCTGACGTGTGGTAGAGTTAGTCTGACGTGTGGTAGAGTTAGATTGTAGTGTGGTAGAGTTGGCTTGTAGTGTGTGGTAGAGTTGGATTCTGTGTAGTAGAGTTAGTATGACATGTGGTAGAGTTATATTGTAGTGTGGTAGAGTTGACTTGTAGTGTGGTAGAGTTAGGTTGTAGTGTGGAATAGTTGGATTTCGTGTAGTAAATTTAGTCATATAGTATGGTAGAGTTAGATTGTAGTATGGTATAGTTGGTTTGTAGTGTGGTAGAGTTAGGTTGTAGTGTGGTAGAGTTAGTCTGACGTTTGTAAAGTTAGATTGTAAGAATGTATAGTTGGCTTGTAGTGTGATAGAGTTGGCTTGCTTGTTTGGTATAGTTTATTTATTGTAATGGAGTTGGGTTTTATAATGTTTATCGTTTGTTTTCTTTCATCTTAAGATATGGCAGACAAGAAGTACCCAAAGAAGTTTCTCACACACGGTGTACAGGTGAAGAAGAATCGAAGCATCAACCATTTCTGCAATCTAAAAAACATCAGTAATATGATCAAGGGTATTGGTGAGGATGCATACGTAGACATAAAGGAGAACACTTGCGTAGGCGTTTTTCTGAAGCTAGCAGACTCCAACTACAACTTTACAGGGAGGCATATATAGTACATGTTGATGAATCAAGTAGTGACTAAAAATATGTATGAGATTTGGGTGCTGTTTGGGTCTTGGCCTACGAGGTTTTCTCTGCACGAGTTTGCGGAAATAACGCAGCTTAGTTGCGGTAACTTCGAGAAGGCTTCTAATGTGGCAGATGAAGCCCACAGAGAAATTTAGGAAGATATTGGTTTAGGGGTTGGTGAAGGCCCTAAATGGGTAGAGTTGAAAGACCTCTTGGGGAGATGTAGAGGGTGGTCTTTCGAGAAGAGGAAGATGGTGACTTCCTAGTGGTTTCGAATGTAGGAGTTTTTGGTTGCCACAAAAATAGTAGGCTGCCTTTTAGTGATGCGAAGTTGGTTGCAGATTTTGAGATGTTCGAGAGGCATCAATGGGGAAGAGTGGCATTTCTAGAACTGATCAAATTTGCAGGATGCAATAAGGCCAGTAATTACACTCTACACGGGTTTGTGCACGCACTTCTGATATGGGCATTTGAGTCCATCCCCATACTCGCTGAAAAATTTGGGGAGCAAAGAGAAGGTGACGTCCCTATTCTACGATGGGGACCAATCAAAAAACAAACAATTGAACCCGAGGACATGGTGAAGTTGGAGCTAGCATAGAATGGAAATGTAAATTGCTTTTGTAGTAGAGCTGGTTAAGGTGATTGATAGAGTTCATGTATGTATTTTAGAGTTCATTTACGTATGGTAGAGTTCAATTTCAAGTACAGTTGAGTTGATTTCAAGCATAATAGAGTTCAATTTTTCAAGTACAGTGGATTTGATTTCAAGTATAGTAGAGTTCAATTTTTTCAAGTACAGTCGAGTTGATTTCAAGTATAGTAGAGTTCATTTACGTGTAGTAGAGGTCATCTATGTATAGTAGAGTTCATTTACGTTTAGCAGAGTTATTTATGTGTGGTAGAGTTCATACGTGTTTAATAATAAATTGCATCTTCTCGTCTATCAGGTACGTCTTAAGCAGCTAACTACATAGTCTCTGGAGATAATGCCTCTATGGCCAAACGATATTGCAGATCCCAAAGTGGACACCATGCTTGGAGACATACTTACATCCAGGCTAGATGAATCCGCTTGGGACATAAGTAATAAGAGGAAGGCAGATGCTTATGTCGAGGAGAGGATGAGTAAGCGTAGTGCTAGTTCAAAATAGAGGTGGAGAAAGGGAAAGAGAAAAAACACAAGAAATAAGAGAATAAGAGAATTCAGATTAGGATGGATGACTCCACCACCATGCAGGATGTGGTGAGATTTGTTAAAAAGAAAAAGCGGAAGGCAGATGAGTCGAGTGCGTTGCTTGACTCTCTTAGAGGTCTGACCAGAGCCTTCGAAGGGATGAGACACGATCAGATTGTGTTTGCTGAATGTATATATCATCTTGAGGAGAGTAGGCTGGATACCAGGGTAAAGACCACTATGCTTACTGAGCGCGTGAATAGGCTGGAGTGTAACATCTCAAACAATACAGCCATGATTGAGAGGATTCTTAGGCTGGAGGAGACCGGAGAGCAACCAGAAGTTTATAGCCTGGATGAGAATGCGGATGAGGGTGGAGGTCAGACAAGTCCACGACATCAAACTCCTGAAGATGTGAATCGCGAAGATGACGTAGAAGGCGATACAAACCGTACTCCCAACTCCCCTAATAATAAAGAACTTAAATCGGTACGTGAGTCTCTATTTTGAATGTGACTAACTCTGATTGATTTATCTTATGTAGCAACAAACAACAAACATTACATACATATTTGTACGAACATATACATAAAGTTGTGGGTTGTTATCTTTGGTAGAGTTTATATATGATTTGGTCGAGTTATGTTTAACTCTACAAAACAATTATTGTGTTCAAAACATCTCTTCCAAACCATTAAAATGAACTTTACCACTATTAGCAACTCTGCCATATGTTAAGCTAACATATTGAGTTACTCAATGATCCAAAAAGGCAACAAGTACTACGATCCGACCAACAACTGAATGTTGATTACTAGAGATGCGAAGTTCCTTGAGGAACAAGACTACTATGACAAAAAGGATTGGGATGAGGTTCGTGGTCTTGCAATACTAGGATCGGATTGTGCTATGAGTTTCCAATGGCTCCTAGAACATTTGGGATTGGCCGGATCGCAAGTCGGATCGCAAGCTGGACCCCAACGTGAATCACAACGTGATTTTTGTTGCAGATGTCAATCTCTTTTCACTCTTTGTTGTACTCTGATTTGTTTTGTTCTTTAGTTTAAATCTTTCTGACTATAAGGGAAAAAAGAAAGAGAATACAAAGAGAAAAAAGGAAGAAAGAAAAAAGAAGAAAACGTATAGTATATGAATAATAGGAGTAAAATGGTGTAAATGTATCTACGTAATTGGAAAGGGTGGAGAATTAATTTGTATAAACTTTTAGGTATGTACTCAAATTACTCTTTTTAAAATTGATTATAGTAACCAAATGAGTTAATCTTTAGTTTTATATGCAGCTCTCAAGTCAAGTAGGTTTTGTTATTCGACAAAGAACCAATGAACTTGAAGAGGTATTTAAAAATGAGAATTGACCTTTATGACTTCTTCAATCAGTCTCTGGAGTCGTCTGTTCCGGGCTGTTTAATCTTTCTTGATATATAATCTTTTTTTGATTTAATATATAATTTTATCGTTGGTAAGCAAAAAGACATAAGAGTAGCTTAAACATTTGATTGGCAAAAACTACATTAACTATAATAATATTCTAAATTTAGAGCTGATCAAAAGTAAGCAACATTACATAAGTTTTACGGATATAAATATGAAATTTAATATTTATTTGAATGGACCCAAAAGAGAAAGCGTCGGACGTATGAAAAGGGAATGTGAAGGGAAGAAGAAGAGATACTCGAGGTACTACTTGGGATGATC
This sequence comes from Lepidium sativum, assembly GCA_023374145.1. Classification (NCBI taxonomy): domain Eukaryota; kingdom Viridiplantae; phylum Streptophyta; class Magnoliopsida; order Brassicales; family Brassicaceae; genus Lepidium; species Lepidium sativum. The sequence goes on from JAKUCM010002105.1 coordinate 225,722, forward strand.
GGACGGCTGAGATCTGAAGATAAGTTGACACGTGTCAGAGATAGTCCAGGTATCATGCTCTGCCTCATGACATCAGCCGATGCTACCCTTTATACGGCGCCGTCAAGCTAACATGCAATTTTCACTATACAGTAATAATTCATTTTTTTGTCACCTCATAGATTTTGCATAGATCTTTGAACATTATCAATGCATTACTGAAGTATGATCAAAAATATTTTATGAATGTTAAAGGTAACAAAATAATTTACTAGGAGTATATAACGTATTTAGTTAATTAAAAAACAAAATAAAATTAGTTTTGATTCCTCCCATGTAAGGCTTAGTCTATAAATAGACTAGTGCTCTTCTCATTTCAATACCACAGTGAATAACAATTTCCATCTTTCTCTCTCTCTCTCTACAAAATGGATACGAGAAGTTTAGCTCTAATTGTAATCTTCAGCCTTATGTTCCTTACTGAAGCTTCTGGTCTCACTCTCTCCTTTACTTTCTTTCATTTATAATACATATTCTTAGATTGATTTGTTTTACTTATCATGTTCTCACTAGATCTTACGCAAGCTCAACCCCTCGTTCACCATCTTCCTACTCGCAAGGTTAGCTTCAACTTGTCCAACTCTAACCACTGTTTCATTGCTTTTACATGTCACTTTATACCTACATACATACAGAAGTAGAGAAAACGCTCATGCATGTGCTCATAATAACATGGTTTTAAAAGCAGATGATGATGGAGAAGGAGAAGAATACAGGTTTAGGGTTCAATGAAGAGCTAAGGACAGTTCCTTCAGGACCTGACCCTTTACACCATCATGTGAATCCACCAAGACAGCCACGAAACCATTTTTATCAACCATAATCTCATCACTTTGTTCTTCTTTTCGTTTCTTGTATATTACTTAAGTCTTCTGTTTTATCGGTTTTACTTCTCTAATATAGTTTTTATGTAATAGTTTCGTTTGCTTTTAAGCTTGTTTTCATTATAGCGAATGTAAGTTATGCACGACTTTTGTTCCTCATGTTAATGAAATCAACTTTTGTGTTTCTTCTAACTTTCTATGAAGAAGAAAACAAACCCCTTTCAACAGTGACATTATTTTCAAATTTATGATGATAAAGTTCTCACACACGTAATTGTGACAAAAGTGCAAACGTATTAAGTATTAACAACAAAGTAGTAATGGTGACGTTGGAAAGCTGTACATAATTCTTTCGCAATTGCCGATGCTGCAGCTAATTAATTGAAATGATAGTCATAATAATTAAACATATGTATATATATGTTATTACTCTAATAATGGTGGGAATAATAAATGGAAATCGGCTTAGGAGCAGTGACAGGCAGTGTCAACGTCAAAGATGACCATTGTAGTCATAATTTCAATCGAAGGTTGCAAAATTGCAATTGTGGAAGAGCAAGAAAACGACACACAAATACGAGATTTTAATTTGGTTAAAAACAAATTGGTGATGGCGTAGTAAGAAACCTAGAGCTATTTATTATCCTTAATGATACCAAATCTAATATGATACGATATGTTGTTATAAAAGAATAAAAGACTGACACTTTAGATGTGACACTGGCGATTCCGCTCACGTCATCACTTTTCTTACTTCAAATAACACTTACGGCTTTATCCATTCTCTTTCGGATTTTCACTTTTTACTAAAATCAAACAATTTTGATTTCTTTTGATTTTGAGATACCTTAAGCCATCCAATTACAGTTTTGGTAGTCATACAAGATTCGAGAAATGATCTTGCTTTTAAATCGTATACCATTCTATAACTGAAAGAAAAACCTTTCTTTCCATTTGAAATTTGTAATATTGTTTTCTGACTACTCAATTCTACACTTGTTTAGATGATGCCACATCTTTACTATTATGGTGTCTGAAATTTTGATCTTTTCCAATATAACATAATATGTAAAATTTCAATAAACTTTCATGTCTAGAAAATTTTCTGGATTCACTCAAATTACCATATAATAAAAAATAAATAAAAAGCGTTTAAAAGAATAGAGTTTAATTATTTTCTTTTACAAAGATAATTGTTTACAAAATTGGTGGTAGATATTTTTATCAGTGTGAAAAATGTGCAAAACAAAAATTTATTTTAATATTTGCGTTTTTATCAGAATCGTCCTACACTTGTGATAATTAATGTGATTAGTGACGTTTTATATTTCTCTCACCAAATAACGTGAAACCAGTCATACCTCGTGCATAGAACCGCCTACATGACAGAAAATCGTTTAATGGTGAAGAGCCGTCGCAATTTTCATGTGATTGTTGTATAAATCGGAAGTCCTAAGAATAACTCAATCATTTGTTCATTTGCCTTCAAAATCAACTATATTTTTAGTAATATCTATATCATATACGGTATAAAACTGGAAAATAACAAGAAAAGGGATAGAAAACGATGAAAAATGCGAACTAAAACTTACAAAAACCCTAGATCGCATATCGGTAGGAGGAAAATGAAGCTGAAATAACCTATTTACTCTTCATGAAAATGGCCTCGAATCTGGCAAGTTGTAACCAGAAGTAGCAACTTAATCACTACACTAAGTGAGGATAAATCTATTCATTTTGTTTACTAGATATAACATATAGATGTATAAAATAAATAAAATATCCTAAAACTAGTCTCCGATTAATTCCTATATAATTTTTGATTAATTGATTTTTGTTGCTAGGTCCTACCTTAATACCCGATTAGTGTCTAGCAAAAGTCAAAAGAAGGAACACAACCAAATACAAAAAAGAGGGAAAATCGATTTTATAATTTGAAAAGGGGTTTAGATATAATAAAAGTCCAGGTAGGAACTAAATCCAAAAACCAAGAAAAATGTTATGCTTGACCAAATTTGGTGAGAAACCGCATGAAACTGCCAATGAGTCGTAATGAAGCAATGAGCTTTTGTCTCACGCCGAAAATGTCTCGTGTCATCGAAAAGGTGAACACCGGGGCTTGAGATCTCTGAGCAGATGGTCGGAGCGGGAGTAGATCTCGTCGGTTTCTATCCAACAGAAATTTTTGGGCCATTAAAGAATTCATCACTACCGATTTTTCCAAATAATATAGTACTAATTAGCGTTGGCCAAACCAATTTAGAAATAGAAAAGTCAATTTAACTATCGTAACGAAATTTAGAAATTGGCTTAGTGCAAGCTTGAAACCATGGAGTCATAATGAGATCAATTACTGTGGACTGTTGACCAGGCCTATTGACATGGGCCATTGTCGTTTTTGAGGCTTTTGTTGGGCCATCTTCATATGTTGATGAGCTGAGGTGATTGGGCCATAAGAAAATGAAACCAAGTTGGGCCAAGCCCATGTCGCGTCTGTATTATGATAAATACAGACGCCCTTCGTCTTCCTCGAGCACCACCTGAAATTACAGAAGAAAAACAGAGTGAGAACAAGAAACAGAGCAAGAAGAGAAGAGCTTACTCGATGAATCGAGTAAGAGAGAGATAAGCATCGAGAGAGAGATAGAAGCTTATCTGGTGGATGAATCGACAGAGATTATTGATTAATCGTCTGTGTTTTTCCGGAATCATCAAGCTTCACATCCAAGTGTCGTCTCTCAATCTTTCTAGCTTTCTTCTTCTTTAAGATTGTTTGTTCCTGCAATTCATAAACACGACAAGTTAGAAACGTTGTGTTAATTGTAGTTCGAGTTTTTCTTATTAGTGAATTGTGGATCAACGTTTGATCCACCCCAGACGTAGTGATTTATCACGAACTGGGTGAACAAATCGTCTCTTCTTTTACATTTTTTTTTCGATCAATCTCTGAATCGTTAACAGAGGAATTAATCAACAATTGGTATCAGAGCTCCAGGATCAGAGTAAGATCAGATATCAGTGAAAGAAGTAAAGATAGAAGCACTTAGCTTTTATAGATTCATCTTGCACCATTGTCTGTGCATCAAGATATCATCTCCGTTATTTTCTTTGCTCCATGTCGTAGTGTGACTGATCTTGTTACCTGAGTATAGATCAGATTAGTCAAAGGTTATGGAGCCCTTTCAAGGAAGATTTGACGTAGAGAAGTTCACAGGAAAAGAAGATTTTGGTCTGTGGAAACACAAAGTTATTACCCAGCTACAGCTACTAGGACTTCACAAAATCCTAGATGAAGATGTCATTGAGAGTGATAACACAGTTCCAGAAAGTAAATCCTCTCAGTCTGCTGAAGAAAGAGCAGCTGCAAGAGCTGCTGCTATTATGTCCGATGATCTGCAAGCAGGAAAGGACATGAGAGTTAGGAATCTAATAAGCATGAGTGTAAGTGATCAGATTCTAAGGAAAATTAAGAAGTTTGCAACTGCCAGAGAAATGTGGATAGCTCTTGAACAAGATTATCAGACAAAGACACTTCCTAACCGCATTTACTTGAAGCAAAGATTTGCAAATTTTAAAATGACTGAAGGAAAGTCAATAGAAGATAACCTGGATGATTTCCTCAAATTGGTGGATGATCTTGAGAGTCTTGATGTCAATATAAGTGATGAAGATCAAGCTATACGACTTCTCTTAAGCCTTCCTAAGACTTATGCTCCAGTTGTTCATACTTTAAAGTATGGAAACTCAAAAGAAACTTTGACAGTGTCAGATGTAACAAACGCAGCTTATGGTTTGGAAGTTGAGCTAAAAGAGAGTGGTCAGGAGTATAGAAACAAGTCTACTGCTGAAGGACTTTATGTGGAATCACGTGGAAGACAAAGCAAAGGCTCTAACAGAAATGGAAATGGTAAGAATCACGGTCAAAGAGGAAAATCGAAAGGCAGATCAAAGTCAAGGCCAAGATATAATAAAAACAACAGGAGTGGTTGTTTTATATGTGGAAAAGAAGGTCACTGGAAAAAGGACTGTCCAGACAGACAGAATAAAAAACAAGATTTTGCAAATAGTGTTACTAATAAGCAACCTATTGCTCTCACTGTTAGTACTCAAGAATCAGGAGAAAAGTGGGTTCTAGATTCTGGGTGTACTTTTCATATAACCACGAATAAAGAGAATTTCTCTGAGTTAAAGGAATTCGAGGGAGGAAAAGTGTCAATGGCAAATCATACTTCTAGCACAGTCAAAGGTATAGGAAAAGTTAAATTCCAAATTTCTGATGGAAATACTATTGTGCTAAGCAATGTCAGATACATACCAGAAATGTCGAAGAATCTTATTTCATATGGAATGCTAGAAAAAGCAGGATGCAGATATGAAGGTAAAGATGGAATTGTAAGATTTTTCAAAGATGGTATAGAGGTGCTAACAGGAAAATATGACCAAGGACTTTACTATCTACAAGGTTCAGTTATAAAAGGTGAAGCCAATATAGTCAGAGAACAACCTGATATGACTAAAATATGGCATTCAAGACTGGGTCATATGAGCTTACACAACATGAATGTGTTGGTTAAGAACGGATATATTCCAGAAAAGGAAGTTAGTACGTTGAGTTTCTGTGATAATTGTGTTCTGGGAAAGAGTCACAAACAACAGTTTCCTAAAGCAAAACATACTACACAGGGAATTCTAGATTACATTCACTCTGATCTCTGGGGATCTCCATCAACTCCCGAGAGTCTTGGAGGATGTAAGTACTTCATCAGTTTCATCGATGACTATTCTAAAAAGGTTTGGGTATATTTCTTGAAGACTAAGGATGAAGCATTCTTAAAGTTCAAAGAATGGAAAGAAGAAGTTGAAAGTCAAACAAGAAGAAGAATCAGATACTTAAGAACCGAAAATGGTCTAGAGTTTTGTAATACTCAGTTTGATAACTACTGCAAAAACACTGGAATTAAGAGACACAGAACGTGTACTTATACAACACAGCAGAATGGAGTATCAGAAAGGATGAACAGAACAATCATGGAAAGGGCAAGTGTATGCTTAGTGAATCAGGTTTAGGTCAAGAGTTTTGGGCAGAGGCTACTTCCACTGCAGTATATCTGATTAATAGATCACCAAACTCTAGTATTGATTTTAAACTACCAGAAGAAATGTGGACAGGACATAAAGTAAGTATGTCTCATCTTAAGCGTTTTGGATGTTCTGCTTTTGTACATGTTACTCAAGAAAAGGTTAATCCCAGAGCTGTGAAAGGTGTTTTTGTCGGATATCCGTTTGGAATCAAAGGTTATAGAGTTTGGATTGCTGAAGATTATAAGTGTATTACAAGCAGAAATGTTGTGTTTCACGAGAATGAGGTATTTAAAAATACCTCCATTGGTGTGGAAACAGATCAACAGGTTGATAATAAATCTACAGACAAATCCAAAAAGAAGACAAGAAGAGTGTATTTTAAAGAAGATCTAATTTCTGGACCTTCAGGTTCAAGTTATCGTGAAAATTTGAATTCAAAGGCAGAAAGTGAATCATCTTCGTCAAGTACAGAGGAGTCTAGCAGAGATCAAGAAGAGTTTAATGAAGCAGAAACCTCAGAAAGAGGCTCTTCATCATATGAAGACCTAGGAGAATATATGTTGGCCAGAGACAGAGCTAGAAGGGAAAATATAAGACCACCTTCCAGATATGAAGAATCTGATTTCGTAGGTTATGCTCTATCAGCTGTGGATGACATAACTGTAGAAGAACCTAAGACCTATGAAGAAGCTAGAAGAAGCCAAAAATGGAAACAGTGGGAAAGAGCCATGAAAGAAGAAATGGACTCATTAAAGAAGAATGAAACATGAGTCTTGATTCAAAAACCTGACAAGCAGAAGCTTGTCGGATGTAGATGGATCTACAAACTGAAACCTGGAATACCAGGTGTTGAAGCACAACGTTACAAGGCCAGGTTGGTTGCTAAAGGTTTTTCTCAGAAAGAAGGAGTTGACTATAATGAAATATTCTCTCCAGTGGTCAAACATGTTTCCATCAGACTCATCTTATCATTAGTGGTAAACCTAGACTATGACTTGGAACAGATGGATGTTAAAACTGCGTTTCTACATGGCAAACTAGATGAAAGGATTCTTATGGAACAACCTGAAGGGTTTATTCAAAGAAAGGATCATGATAAAGTCTGTTTACTCAAGAGGTCGTTATACGGATTAAAACAAAGTCCTAGACAATGGAATCTAAGATTTGACACATTTATGAAGAAACAGAATTTCAAAAGGAGTAGTTTTGATCCATGTGTATATCTGAAAGATCCAGGTACAACTAAAGCGATTTTCTTATTGTTATATGTGGATGATATGCTTATTGCTTCAGGAAATAAGCTAGCTATTAAAGACCTAAAAGAGAGTCTAAATAATGAGTTTGAAATGAAGGATTTTGGGAAGGCCTCAAGAATTCTTGGGATGGATATTCTACGTGACAGAGAGAAAGGAACTCTAGTTCTTTCTCAGTCAAACTATTTGGAAAAAGTGTTAAAAACTTTTGATATGTTTGAGAGTAAGTCAGTTGTTACTCCAACTGCTTCTCATTTCAAACTAAGGGCTCTATATCCGGAAGAAATAGATGAAGCACAGCTATATATGAAAAATAAACCCTATTCAAGTATAGTTGGAAGTCTAATGTATGCAATGATTGGGTCGCGTCCTGACCTTGGTTTTGCAGTGGGTTTAGTAAGCAGATTTATGTCAGAACCAGGAAAGCAACATTGGCTGGCCGTGAATTGGATATTAAGATACATTAAAGGAGCTTACAACCAAGGTTTATTTTTTAGAAGACATTCACATTTTAATGTTGAAGGTTTCTCAGATTCAGATTATGCTACAGATTTAGACAGACGCAGATCAGTTACAGGTTTTGTGTTTAAAGTTGGAGGAAACACAATTTCCTGGAAGTCTTGCCTACAATCTGTTGTAGCTTTATCCACTACTGAGGCAGAGTATATGGCTCTGTCTCTCGCAGGGAAAGAAGCAGTGTGGATTAAAGGAATTGTTTCTGAATTGGGTTTTCAAAATTTTAAAGTCTCAATTGGTTGTGATTCTCAAAGTGCAATTGCTTTAGCCAAGAATGCAGTGCATCACGAAAGGACTAAACACATTGATACTAGGTATCATTTCATTAGAGACCTAGTATCAGATGGTGTAATGATTTTAAATAAGGTTCATACTTCAGAAAACCCAGCAGATTTTTTAACAAAGACCGTACCTGGAAATAAGTTCCAGCTCTGCAGTGAGCTGGTGAATATTACTTAAGCTGGGTTCTCGGCATCAGGTAACCTCTCTGACTGCCTTTACCGTCTCAACCTCGCAGTGATAATAAAAAAAGGGGTGTCAGTATATTTTTTTATTGCGAGTATATCTTTGTAAATCAGTATGCATGCACAGAGAGTTAGCTGAGAAGGAGAAAGGACCGTCTTTCATCGTTAAGGACAGGTCCCAGGAAAGAATTTTAAAACGTCATGCAATGTCTGTAAAAGTGAAAAACAGACTAAGAAGGTGTGAAGATCTATCTAAACATCAAGGTAGAAGGGTTTAAGCTTCTAAGTGTGAAGGTTCTTACCAGAAGTTGAATCGGTGTGACTTTTCAGATTCAGGTGGAGTTCTTTGAACCATCGCCTAGATCTGGTACTGATTATCTGAAAAGGAAAGTTTAACAGGTCAGAAAAGGGTTATTTTTCCTTGAAGCATGGTATCAACAGAAGACTTACCGGAAGGTGAATCGTTGTTTAAGGTTCAGGTGAAGCTTCGTTAACAATGGCTTAGATCCATGTTTGTTAAAACCTGGAAAAGAAGTTTGTTTTAAACAAACAGTTAGAAGGAAAAACGTTAAAGTTTTCAAGTCATGCAGTACGAAGAAGAAACCTTACCAGAGAAGATGAATCGACTAATGGAGCTGATTGCAGGTACACCGTTGAATATCATCGGTGAATCTGATTCTATTCCGCCAAGAGCTTCATGAGATCTCTTCTTCTTTCAGAGCATCGCCGCTTTGTTTTCGGGTGTTAAGACAAGAAAAGAGAGAAGAGCAAAGGTCCGAGATACTAGGGTTATGTCAAAAGGCGGTCAAGGTGGAGTTTTGTGGACTGTTGACCAGGCCTATTGACATGGGCCATTGTCGTTTTTGAGGCTTTTGTTGGGCCATCTTCATATGTTGATGAGCTGAGGTGATTGGGCCAGAAGAAAACGAAACCAAGTTGGGCCAAGCCCATGTCGCGTCTGTATTATGATAAATACAGACGCCCTTCGTCTTCCTCGAGCACCACCTGAAATTACAGAAGAAAAACAGAGTGAGAACAAGAAACAGAGCAAGAAGAGAAGAGCTTACTCGATGAATCGAGTAAGAGAGAGATAAGCATCGAGAGAGAGAGATAGAAGCTTATCTGGTGGATGAATCGACAAAGATTATTGATTAATCGTCTGTGTTTTTCCGGAATCATCAAGCTTCACATCCAAGTGTCGTCTCTCAATCTTTCTAGCTTTCTTCTTCTTTAAGATTGTTTGTTCCTGCAATTCATAAACACGACAAGTTAGAAACGTTGTGTTAATTGTAGTTCGAGTTTTTCTTATTAGTGAATTATGGATCAACGTTTGATCCACCCCAGACGTAGTGATTTATCACGAACTGGGTGAACAAATCGTCTCTTCTTTTACATTTTTTTTTCGATCAATCTCTGAATCGTTAACAGAGAAATTAATCAACAATTACGTATATGGCTCTAAGTGGATAGGAAAATGGAAAGATCGTGTGGAAACAAGTTGACTGGAGTGCACACAATCCATCTCCACGCCTTGAAGAAATTCAAGTTAGTGAGCAAAGAGTTTGAGGCACACTCTCTCTGATTCAAGATTAAATTACCTATTGGGTCAATCACTTGTGATCCAATATAATATGTCGTTGACAAAAAAAAAAAAAAAACTCGTTGGATACCTTAAGCAATCACAAAAGAGTGATCAAATCTATAATTGATTCATAAGCATTTCATACATTAATAAGTATACACATCTTTTTCTAATAACTTTGTATATAACAGTTTATCTATAACGTTTAAAATAATTTGTTTATAAGATTATATAAGATCATATAAATTTCAAAATAATATATTTATAAAGTTTAATAATATAAATTATAACTTAGTATAATAATTTATTTGTATAGATTTATAATTTATTTTATTAAACATATCAATATTTAAACAATATTTTCTGATGAAAAAAAAAGAGATTATCAATCACTCTTGTTTAAATTAATCGAAAGAATCTCGAAAAAACCCATTTTCCTCTCCGCCATGGAGGAATCGCCTCGACCTTCGAGGTCTTCTTCCCTGTCAGCCTCTCAAAACGTTGGTATGTCTTCAATTCTGATTTGTGTCGATTTTAATGGTATTCCAAATCACTTATTCTCCTACCATGGCTTGAGTTTCCTTGCCAGTCACATAGGTGAGCCAGTTAAACTTCATCCAAACACAGAGAAATGTTTAGAATGGATGTTGCTCGTATGTTGATAGAAGTCAACTTGGAAGCTTCTCTGCCCAAAACGATTCTCATTCCTGAGGGTCACTTCCCAGAAACTGAAATCAGTATCTCCTATCCTTGGTTGCCCCGAGATGCTCTTGATGTGACAAGTGGGGACATGAAGAGAAAGACTGTAAGACTAAAACCAAAAAGGTTGTTACTTCGATCCTACAACGTGAAGCTGAAAATAGTTCTAGTCCCGCTTACTGGAGCTCCTGCAAAGGTTGTCACAACTGGTCTAAGTGCCAATAATTTGGCTGTTGCGGGTACTCGGAAAGTGACAAAACAGTAAAAAAAACCAGCTCCTAGAACTCCGATTCAAATGGAATCTCCAGCTCAGATTACAGTAGACAAAACTACTGCGAATGGCGATAAAATGCGGGTTGCGAATTATGATGGTCCTGAATGGACTTTAGTCAAGAAAAATGGTAAACACTCTCCTCGTGAGACCTCTGCCCCACCCTCTAGACCTAGCTCATCTTGCTTTGGATCTCCATCTCGGTTCCATGTCCTCGAAAATGTTCGAGAAGAGGGCAAAGTAGTGGAACCTGTTGCTCAGAACAGAGGTAAAGAACCAAAGCAAAAGACTCGCCCTCCTATAGTCCGCGCAAAGGAAATGGTTACTTCCACTTGTCAGAATGCAGCCAAAAAAAGCTTCCTCCAGGAAGCAATAATATCCTTTTTCACTTGGAACCTGCGTGGGTTCAACTCTCCACGCAAACACGCAGCAGTACGTAAGTGGATTAGGAAAACGAATCCAGTATTTGGATGTTTTATTGAAACTCGTGTGCAAAAAGTAAATTTTGCTTATGTGATGAACTCTTGTCTACCGGATTGGACTGTCATAGCTAATTATGATCACCACCATTTGGGGCGGTGGATCTATTCTTCAGATGCAGTGGAGCTAACTCTATTAGCAAAAGTGCTCAGCAAATAACAGTTGGGGTCCAGGTTAATGGTTTGGACTCCCCTTCTATCTTCTCAGCTGTATACGCATCAAATTTTGAAGCAGGTACGAGAGTTCTATGGCAGGAAATTATTGATATTTGAACTCAGTATCAAGTATCAGCACTTAGAGCATCTCCAAAAGAGAATGCTAAGGATAAGTTTTTAGGAATAAAATAATAAAAAAAAATTAAAAGAATAATATAATCAGAAAAGAGGAGAGAGAGGTTCTAAGACCATCTACATTGGTGGATCTTTATTTTGAGTATTTAAAATTTATTTTTTATTTAAATTTTATTTTTTGTTGAATCAAATAAGCAAAAAATAGTGTAAGATACGTTTCTTATTTTACAAAATAAGAAACTCAAGTCTTTTATTTTAGAAATCCTTCTCTTTCATACTTTTTTAATTTTTTTTCTTTTTGTAATCATAAGAAACCCACTTAAAATTTATCATTGGACCTGCTCTAAAATCTTTTATTTAATAACCCATTTCTAAATTTTAAAAACCTATGAGGTGAAGTATAGACTAATAATTGGATGTAAAAAAATTAAGTTAAAACAATACTTAAAATAATAATATTTTATTGGTAAGAACTCCATTCTCTCTTTGGGTTGGAGATGGTCTTAGCTCTTCAATGGATTCTAGCTAGAGATTACAATGAAATCTTAGCAACAAGTGAACACTCTCGGGCTGCTGAGTATTCTTTTGATCAAACAGGAATGAGTCATTTTCAAAATCTGGTATCGGGCTGTGACTTATTGGATCTCTCTAGATCTGGTACATTTCTCACATGGTGGAACAAGTAGACTAGTAAACCCATTGCAAAGAAGCTTGACACAACTGAATTCTACAAAGGTGTTTGCCAAGTGATTGGCAATGATTTGTCATGGCCGTGCAATCGTTTTTCATATACGGTGTCCTTCCAACATGGGTTAATGCAACAACTCTTACACTTATTCCCAAACACAGTGATGCGTCTACCATGCGAGACTACCGTCCAATTGCATGCTGCAATCTGATATACAAAGTAATTTCGAATACCATTGCCAACAGGCTATTGAACCAAATCATACAGCTTTTGTTAAGAAAAGGCTCCTCCTAGAGAATGTGTTGCTTGCTACAGAATTGGTGAAGGATTTCCACAAGAATACTATGTCTTCTCGGTGTGCAGTCAAGCTAGACATTGCTAAAGCTTTCGACACAATAAACTGGTCTTTCATCGCTTCAGTTTTTCGTGCAATGCAGATCCCAGATTTGTTCATTAATTGGATTTAAACCTGCATATCCACAGCCTCCTTCTCGGTATCAATCGATGGTGATCTTGATGGTTTCTTCACTAGCACTAGAGGACTGAGACAAGGTTGCTCCCTATCTCCTTACCTCTATGTCATCTTAAATAATGTATTGTCAAAACTTTTGAATCAGGCTGCGGTGACCGCACGATTTGGATATCATCCACTATGTACAGAGATCAAGCTCACTCACCTAAGTTTCGCGGATGATATATTAATTTTCTCTGATGGCAAGCCTAGATCATTTTCAGGGAATTCTTGATGTAATGGTTGATTTTGGACAGATGTCAGGTTTGCAAATTAATGTCACCGAGTCGACTTTGTTCCCTGCTGGAAAACAGAACTCTGATCTTTTAACGAGCCGAAGTGATTATGAACCGTTGATTGATAAGGTAAAGTCGAAAATGAATGTTTGGGCTCCAAATCTCTTTCATTTGCAGGTTGTGTTCAGCTTATCAAATCTGTGATCATGAGTCTAACCAATTTTTGGTGCGCCACTTTACGTCTTCCCAGCAAATGTCTAGATGAAATTGAAAGGCTTTGCTCTGCTTTTCTATGGTCCGGATCACCTAACAATTCAGTAAAAGTAAAAGTGGCTTTGTCAGATTTGTGTTGCCCAAAAGAAAAAAGTGGCTTCGGTATCCGTTTGTTACAAGATTCTTCCAAGGTTTTTGCTCTCCGTTTAATTTGGAGACTATGATCTTCTAAGGATTCCTTATGGATCGCTTGGATACAAAAATATCTTTTGAGGAGACATTCGTTTTGGGAGGTAAAGAGGGGAAGTAAAGGTTCCTGGGTATAGAGGAAATTATTGAAACTGAGAGAGGGAGTTCTATCTTTTATCAAGGTATGGACGTGATACATTTTTCTGGTTTGACAAATGGCATCATGTCGGTCCTCTAATAGATCTGGCTGGAGAAGCTGGAAATCGTTATTTGGGTGTTCCACATTTAGCAAAAGTTGCAGAGGCGGTATCAAACTCAACATGGCTACCAAGAGTGCAGTTAGCCAGGTCATTTGTAGACATCATCACTACAATCAGAGCATCACCATTACCCGTAACTGATTTAGGTTCTGATGTTATGTTGTGGCGAGAGCTTCTAGGCCGAGGAAAAACATGGTCCCATGCTAGAGCTTCTAGGCCGAGAGTTCCCTGGCACGGAGTTGTTTGGTTCAAGCAAGGAGTACCTAAATTCTCTTTCATTGTTTGGCTTGCTTTTAAAAATAGACTCTCAACCGGACAGAATGAGGATATGAAAGCAAACTCATAATTGTGTATGGTGTGGAGACCAAGACGAGACACGTGACCACATTTTCTTTGGTTGCCCCTACAGCTTTACGGTTTGGCATGGTCTTGTAGGTAGACTTCTGGGTACTCTTTGTACACCAGATTGAGACGGTACGGTTGGATCCCTCCTTACTCTATAGGCTGATGTCAAAGATAAGGTTCTAGTGCGTATGGTGTTTCAAACCACAATTTACTACTTATGGCATGACATAAATGCAAGGATTCACGGTTGTGAGGGAAAGGACTCGAGCTCGCTCATCCGACAGGTAGATAAGGTGGTTCGTAACCACATTAGCTCCTTATCTTACCATTACTCTCATAAGCTTCATGGTTTGCTTCAGAGATGGTTTGAAGTTGGAGTAGGATAATTATTTATTCTTTGAAACAGCTTCCAAATTTGAATGTTGTTTTTTCACTTGTAAATGTACTCTTTTGTTGATCAATAAATTTTAAATTGTTTTAAAAAACAACTAATTTCAGAAAATTATAGGGCAGTTTTTTAACCAGTTTTGGTGGAAGCCATTTTTGTAAGGAATAGAGATGAAAAAACATTTCTAAAAATTCATCAAAAAATGATCAAACATGTAATTTTTGAAACAAAAACATCAATAAACATTCCCGAAAGAGCACAATTTAGGTTAAACCTGATTTTTTAAATATTTATGACAAATTTATAACTAATTTGTACTACTTATAGTACAAACAAAATTTTAAAATTAATATGATAACAATATGTTTGAATTAAGTGGTCCAGTTACTTAAGTATTATGTAGTAAATTCAAATCTCACCCAATTTTAATTAAAAACTTAAGTTATAAATCGTTACTTAATAATAAAAAAGTAATATATAAAAACTAACATCTTTAACTTTTGTGTTTATTATTTTTTATACTTTAAATATAAATATTCTTTGTGAATGACTCTAATATTAACGCAAGAAAGACAAAAATTCTAGACAGGCTGTTGAAAAAATAAATTTACTTACGTAAACCGTACGTAATTAAAGTTGAAGTGTTACATGAATCCTTTGAATATTGTAAATAAACTTTTTAATATATTTTTATCTATAAACTGAAGAAAAAAAATTGACTTCCGGACTCGTGGATACCCGATTCATGAGAAATCGACTTTGGTTTGAAACGATTCATGGATTTCGGATTCAACCCTTCTTCAAACATCAAGACATAGGTCGGACATTTCCCTTCAATTGATGGTTAACCATTGATCGAACCATCATCAAGATACTCGAGAGCAGCCTGGGTTAATCAATTTTGGGGATTTAAATTCCTTTGAAGGATCATGAGGATTACGGAAACTAGCATTTTACAAAGTCGGATAGATACGCAATCAAATCAAGATATTGAATTATAAAACTCCTCAAGCACAAAAATAGAAAACAAAATGTCTTACAAAAATAAAATATTTTATGTGGTAAGTAGTATCTAGATTTACGACGGTTGAGACTAACCTGAATAAAAAAGAAAAAAGTTGTAATCGTTATAGAGTTGAATTAAAAACTATTAATATGTCCTATTTGAATATTTTTCGGTTGTTTAATTGGAATCTTTCTAAGATACCATCAGCTGTGGAAATGTTCCAAACATTATTTATTCTACATAATCGTGTTATCTTCAATATTTCCATTGGTTAGTTTGGTATCCTTGAAAATCGAGAAATGATTTTGTTTTCCCTAACAAAGATAGAAATCCAAAATATATCATTAGAATGGTTGACGACGAGGCATTGGTATGATCCCATTGCCCAACAAGAATTTGGACATATAAATAATCATCGGTCTCTCAATTTATATATTTTCTCTAGTTTTTGCGGGTTACTTATATTTTCTAGAAAAATCTTGTAAAATTTTAATAAATTTATTTTACTTTAGGTTGGTTTTGTATTACTAATGGTTTGAAACGTGTCAACATGGATGTGAGTAGGGCTGGACATTTTATCCATATCTGAATATTCGACCCGATATCAATCCAAAATAAATTGGGTTGGATAGGATTCATATCCATTATATTACCCGAGTGGATACACATCTTATTAGTTGGGTATCAGGTTGGATCTGGTAAAACCCAAAATCCAATTAGTATCCATCAGTATATTACTTCTATCTTTTTCGACAATTACAAATATTCGATTTCCATTTTTTTCAGAAAAATTAGAAAGTTTGGATAAATGAAAATATCATAATTCCCCAATTTTCTTTTCCATGACAATTGTGAGAATTGTGTATCCGAAGATGTGTGCATTACAAAATCACAAAAGGCGTTGGTTTACTTTTTTATTTGCATTTTCTATCTAGTTTTATTCGAAACTTCAATCTTAAATATTAGATTTTATCTTGTTTAGATTTTGATTTATTCATTGTATCACATGAAGGATTTCATTTTTATTAAGATGCTATCACTAACTTTGGACTGAAACCATACTTAGTTTGGTTGTTAAAATTGGTTTCTTTTATGTTCAAGATATGGATAATTATTTACCTGCGTCATTTTTAGTATTAAGTCTAGGACAATGCACAATATTCAAGTCATTTTACTTTGAACTTGGCTTTGCATAATGTATATGTAGTATATTTAGTATCACGTTTAACATTAGTTTGGTATCAGGTTTCATGTCTCAAATAATTTTAGGTTTCATGTTTAATACTTTTAACAATTGTTTTCAGATTTTGTCTTATATAATGGATAATTCAAATCTTTTTCATTAAAAAGTTTTGATCCAAACCGAAACGAAATAATTATATTATTTAGATACATATCCGAACCGACTTGGTATCAGTCTGAATCCAATATGGATTTATACAGATAACCGATTGGTACTATTTTCTCCAAATTCGAAATATCCAAAATCCAAAATACCGAACATGAACCCGATCCGATATCTAAATGTCCAGCCCTATGAGAGATATCATATTTTTTTTTTTCATTTAGAATTTAAAACAATTTTTTAGGCGAAGTCATGTCTTCTCTATTTCAAAATTTCATTGGTAATTATGGCAACAAATTTAACTGAAGTAGTAAAGATGATTCAAACTCCCACAAAATGACCAGTTTTTCTAGCATATACTAAAGATTTCTCGTGTCACCTTTGTTTTAAATTTAATTCTTAGATTTTTAAATTTTTAAAAAACTCTTTGACCTATAATATCAATGTTTTTTTAGAAGTTTATTATTCGTAAATTTATTTAGGACGAGATTTGAATTCACCATTTTATATCTAGGTAAATCAGAGCTAAGTTAACTGGCGTACACATTTATTGGTAACTATATATAAAGTTGTAAGAAAAATAGAAATTATATATATAAATATATATAATCAAGTTAACTAGATCGGTTAACATAATTTGACAATAATAAATGTGTATATATTTTTAATATAAAAATTTCACAAATTCGATTATACTATCATACCTCTTTTTAGTTGTTCATATTTCTTTCATCGGTCTGCTTTAATTGTTATAATATAGTTTTTCTTTATCATCATAGATTTTCCATTATAATATAATTATTAGACTAACTCACATGTTTTCTCTTCTCCAATTCTAAGCTTCCAGAGAGTTCAAATTTAGCTGTTTTTTTTTTGTATTGAAGGGCATTAAAGAACTTCATATGGAATATGGGTCCGATTGGTGATTGCGGTTTTGGCGGGGCGGGATAAAGTGAAGTACGGTACAAGTGCGGGACAAAGTGCAATGCAGTACAAATGCAGTTTTGATAACGGTGCGATTTTTGTAATATGTGATTGGTAAAAATATAAAAGCGGTGCGTTTCTAAGATAATATTAAAATATAATTAATATAATAAAATTTAATATAATTTTTAAATTAAATAATTAATATTGTATTATAATAAGTAAAATAAACAAATAAAAAATATCAGTAAAACTAATATCGATTATTTCGATTTTCCCATAATTATATCTGCAATATTATCTCTTATTTTCGACATACGTTCTCCATCATTAACTTATGTTGTTTCCGTGTCTTCAAAATTTGGTTCATAATCCATGTTATTTTCTCTGGTCTCTGTCATTATATCTGCAAAATCTACATCTGGAAAATTTGAAATTCTAATAAAATTATGTAATTCCGTTGTAGCCATTATCACTCTTTTTTGAACGGGTATATTATATCTTGGGAAATCACAAAGAATCCTCCATTTCTTCTTCCACACTCCAAATGATCTCTCGATAAGAGAATGTAAAGACGCATGACACCGATTAAACAGTTCTTGTTTATTTCTTGGAGGAGGACCAGAGTTGAATTGTGACATATGATATCTTACAACTCTGTTTCTTGATGATCTGTAAGGAGCCAAAAATCCTTGCTTGTTTTGATATCCAGAATCAACAACATAATATTTCTCTGCCAGTGGTAATGGGAACTCGAAATCACTTTGTTGTGCCATTGTAAGAACAGCTGTGTCATGACATGATCCTGGTGCTCCATTCCACATATATGTAAATAACATGTTCAGATCGCATATTGCCATAATGTTAAAAGATGTGACATCATGTCGATTCCAATACATTCTTTGTAATTCTGGTTTAACTTTGACACAAACATGAACTCCATCAATAGCTCCAACAAATCCACTGAAATAAGGCCAATATCGTCGATCCATTTGCAATCGATCAGGAATTCGGTGTAATTCTTGTCGCGTTGGAATCTTTATATAATCACATGCAAGTCTCTCAATCACTGTCAAAACTTCAAAAAACTTTCTGTTCACAGTCTCTTGATTTTGTCTGAATCTTAAACCAACATTTCTTTGTACCTCATTGTGCCCACAAATTCGAAGAAATATTGCCACACTTTATTAAATGCCCATATTTCATGTTTGTTGTAGACCGTAATCTGTTCGCAGTATAGTATACAATGTTGTAAAACATGGTAGTGACATTCGTAATAACTGAAGACATGCAACATTATCTTGTTGGAGTCGACGCCAGATATTCGTCCATCCTAAACCTCTATCAGTTTGCACTGGTGCTCTTTGGTTATATCGATCATAATAAGTCAAAGCTGGTTGAATCACTAACTCCTCGAATTGCTCATTTTCCAAATTCCATAGTTCAATTCTCTCTTCGTAACTTAGATTATTGATGCCATGTGATCGCAACTGACAAATATGAAACACCTGAAAAATAATATACCAAAATAGAATGCATCATTAATAAAATATAATTTTACACCAAGTTTGACATAAAAACTTTAGAATCAAAATAAGGAGGCATAAGTTAATTCATAACAATAAGGAAATCGATAAAACATAGTTTTCACGCACTACTCTTCATCTCCTGTATCATTATGATAACTTGCATCTTGATGTCCCCAAATATTAAATAAGCCTTCTGGTCTAGGTGTTTGGGTTCGTTGTCCAGTTTCAAAATAGTTTGTAAAACTAAGACCGGGTGACTGGTTAGTAGTTTCTATTGGTGTACCATATGAAACTCCTTGTTCAGTATTTCTTAAATTTTCGTCTTGATCTCCAACTGGAAAACCAAACTGAACATTTGTTGGAGTCGTTCTTGACGGACCACCTTGGTCCAAATTATGTGTTTGGTGTCCTGGATAAAATGATTGTGGTCCCCCCTGTGGAACATTTGGTGGTGTGCTGAATTGTTGAAAATTTGGTTGGACACCCCATTGCTGAAAGATTGGTTGTGCTCCCCATTGTTGAACATTTGGTAGTGTGCCCCGTTGTTGAAAGCCAGGACCCCAACCTACCGGTGGACTAACGGATGACACACCTCCTGAATTTGGACTACCAAATGAAGGACTCGTGCCTAATAGTTTTTCTCCATCTTCATTGTTTCGTTTTATACCAGTCAAAGCTTCTAGCATTTCTATTTTACCGTCATTTGAGCTTGTCCTTATGTCAACTAAAAATCTACGCCACCAGACTTGATCTTTAAGGGCATTGATGCATGCTCAATGACATCTTGTGTACTTTGGAAGGTTTAGATCATTGAATATTGCTTTCGCCTTTTTGAATTCATCGTAATCATATTGGACAAAACCACCTGGGGAAACTTTTTGAAAACTATGTCATTGAAACTCTCTGAAGCCTGCAATGGTATCT
This sequence comes from Lepidium sativum, assembly GCA_023374145.1. Taxonomy (NCBI): domain Eukaryota; kingdom Viridiplantae; phylum Streptophyta; class Magnoliopsida; order Brassicales; family Brassicaceae; genus Lepidium; species Lepidium sativum. The sequence continues at coordinate 245,780 of JAKUCM010002105.1, forward strand.
TGTATCGTGGTCTGAAATTATTTTCTTCTATGAGTTCCATGCAAACCACTTCCAATAGAGCTCTGTGAATTCTCACGTTGGTGTCCACTACGTATACGAGAAGGAAGTGTATTATCATCAATTGTAACATGATACACGTCTTCATCTTCTTGCGTGTCAGGCACTTGTGTTTGTGGATTATCACCACTATCAGTGTCTGAAACACCATATCCTTCTGCATCAACTTCACGTTGGTTGGTTAATTATTCTCTTCTTTGGCGCACAGAATTCTGAGATTGTAGCTGAACATCATGTAATACAAGACATTTTTCCATAATATTCCAGAATAAGGGTGGTCTACGTTTAAAACTCTTTGTTAATTTACATCCCTATGAAATATAATCACCGTATTATTTACTATATAAAATTTGATAAATATGTTAACAAATCGAATGACTATGTGTACTTATGGTCTCACGTTCCTTCCACCATGTGTCAGATGCAGTTATCATTGAGGTAGTTGGATCCACAAAGATACCAGTAGAATTCATCAGAGCTTTCCATCTTTTGTAACTTTTCTTAAATTCATCAAGTTTATTTTTGAAGTAACCGTAATTTATATTTAGGTTAAACGCTCGGTTGAACTTGTCAACCATATATGCTCTAGCAACTGGAGTTGGATTCTTTAGTGTGTAATCACTCATGCCAAGTGCTTCATCGAATAATTCAATCAATGTTTTTTCTTGTTCGTAAGTCCATTTATATCCATTGCTCTATATTTTTTTTTGGAAATATAATTGTTATTTATTATATCAAATTTTAATAATAAATTTTCTTGTTGTAATTGTTTACCCGTATAGTTGCTTCTGGAATAAGAGCATCTATGGGATAAGTTGAACTTGGTATTCTCGAATTATTTGTGCCTCTTTGACGGTTAGATGACATATCTACAATTTATATGAAAATAATATATTAAAATTCTTTAAACTATTTTTTTTTTTTAAACTACACTTTATATTAACTATTATTATTGATAATTCTTAACTATTAAAATTAGGTTCTTCTCAAACAATTCATTTGTATCAACGAGAAGAAAATATAGTAATTCATAAATTTTACTAACAACCACTTTCTGTTAAATCAATAAAAGACTATAATTGTTAATAATATTTTACAATTACAAATGAAATAATTTATGATAAACTTATATTCAATTATCTCAAAGTAAAAATAAACCAACCATGCTAAAATCTAACTATACGTCTTTTAAGTACCTAAATATATCTATTATTAACATGAATACTAATATAGATTCTCATTTATTTTCTCTGCAAATTAGTATTTATACAAATTATTAACAAAACTAAGTAAAATATATATATATATATATATATATATATACTTTAAGATGCTCGTGGTTTTCTTGTTTTTTTCTCCTTCACTTGAAATTTTTTTGATGCTATAAAAATTATATGATATCAAAGTTTGTGTTGACAATATTGGAGTAGAAGTATGCTATTTATATATCTGATAAATGATTTTAATATTACTTTAAAAATGGAAAAAAATTAAAAAACTTATCATTTCACGCTTTTCTATAAAATCCGCTGGTTAAAACATTGAAATGTGGATTTTGCTATTACACAGCGGATTTTGAAATTAGACAGTGGATAAATCCGCAAATTTAAAAAAAAACGCAGAAAATGGTGATTGGTGGACAAAAGACAGAATCTTCTCTCTCCTTTCAAATACGTCCCACCTACTTCTGCACAATCAAAGCCGAAATTGTTATCATTTTATGACCCTGCCAAAAAGGAGTATTTAGGGCCTCTGAGACTATCCAAATAGATATTTTCAACCTAAACTATCAGCAGCCTCGTTCATTTTCACATACGAATTATAGAACTTGTTAGGCCTGCGACTCGGGCTACGACTCCTCTCTGTGGTGTATGTACACAGAAAATGGCGTTGATTAGGACAATGTCACCCCGAAAGACACGTGGGAATTCTAAGCCTAAGGAGGGCAAGTCAAAGGAGCAAGACAAAGGCTCAACAAAATTTAATTTATGATTTTTCAGATTTTATGTTGGAATTATCAGGGTATTGGCAATAAGATGTCAATAAGTTATCTTCGTGACATTTGTAAATCTTTTAAATCTGAGTTTTTATTTTTATCAGAAACTAAAAATTAATTTCATTTATTGGAAAAAATACAATTACATTTGGGTTTCAAATCCCTGACTACGGTTGAACCAATATGGGAAAATGGGGGTTTAGCATTATTTTATTCAAATAATTATAAGTTATAATAAACTACAAAGATAGAAATATTATAGACATATCATTAGATCTCCTTGGCGTTAGATCACATATCACATTTTTATATGGAGAACATGTTCAAGTTAGAAGATCTTGTGACTGAGAACGTTTAACAAGAATGGGTATTATCAGAACATGCTCGTGGATAATTAGTGGTGATTTTAATGAGATTTCGGGCAATCATGAAAAGCAAGGGGGGTCCCGAGGAATATAACCTCTTTCATACCATTTAATCAAATGCTAAGAGATTGTGGACTTTTTGATTTCCCAAAGCTTGGGAATTCATGGTCTTGGAGAGGTGTAAGAAGTAATAGGATAGTCTGTTGTGCTCTAGATAAGGCCTATGGTAATGGAGATTGGCATGAGTTATTTCCAAAAGCGAAAATTCAATACTTAAATATGATAGGATCAGATCATCGGCCTATTATAGGGAGATTTCAGGATCAGTCTCATCAACCTAAAACTAAACAGTTCTGTTTTGATAAATTTTGGCTAGGCAAAGCTGGTTTAGAGATATTGTTGAACGAAGTTGGAATTGGAGAGGACATCATAATGATTGGAATGTCTCATTAACAGAGAAAATTAGAAGTTGCTGTCGGGAAATCTCTCATTGGCAAAGTAAGAGCGTATAACCCGGGAGCCAAAAAATAGTAGAGCTAAAGAGGGTGGTAGAGGAACCATAGTAAATACTAATACATTAGTTGACTCAAATGCAAAGCTCAAGGAAGCTTATCTTGAGGAGGAGGTCTATTGGAAACAAAAAAGTAGAAACAACTGATTACAGGAAGGTGATGAAAATACTAAATTCTTTCATGCTCTAGTAAGACAGTGAAGAGCATGGAATGGGTAATTGGGTTGCCAAAGAGGTGGAGATATTACACAAAATATCGTCTTATTTCTCTGAACTTTTTACGAGTAATGGTTCCTTTAATTTCCATGTGGAGGAAATAGAGAGTAAGATTACAGGCCTAGATATCCAGTTGCTGATGCGGCCAACAACCAAAGTGGAAGTCAAAACTGCTCTGTTTATAATGGATCCAGATAAGACTCCATGGCCAAATAAAATGACGACTCTTTTTTACCAACATTCCTGGGATATAATTAAGGCGGATTTGGTATCCTTGGTAAATAATTTTCTATGGTCTGGGTTCTTCGAAAAGGATTTAAATAAGACTAATATATGTCTCATTCCCACGGCCAACTAGGATGGTAGATTTTCGGCCCATTAGTTTATGTAATATTGGCTATAAGCTGATTTCCAAGATATTGTGTTGCGGCTTAAAAGGGTTCTCCCAAAGCTTGTTTCAGAAACACATTCGGTATTTGTTGTTGGGCGATTTATATTAGATAACAATTTTTTTAGGTAACACATATACTTAACGTTCTTAGAGAGTATGAGTTAATCTCTCGGCATAAAATTAATTTTGATGAGTCATATATACAATTTTTCAAGAAGGTATTGGCGGAAAGTAAAACAGTGGTCCAACAAATCGTGGGTATTAGGAATTAGGGAGGTTTGGGGACGTACCTTGGTCTCCCGAAAAATATTGGTGGCTCTAAAGCAAAAGTGTTCGCTTTTGTTGCAGAGAAACTACATGCACGAGTAGCCAATTGGTCTTCCAGGTTCCTTTCTAAGGCTAGAAAAGAAATTTTGATCAAATCGGTCCTAATGACCTGCCAACTTATGTAATGACTTGTTATAGGGTTTTGAAGGCAGTTTTACTGAAAGTAAATTCGGCCATAGCAAATTTCTGGTGGGCAAATTCTGAATCAATTAGAGGAATTCACTCAAAAAAATGGCAAGATTTATGCAAACAAAAATCCGAAGGGGGGGTTGGGGTTCCGAATTTTTAAGGATTTTAATACGGCCCTCCTAGCAAAACAAATTTGGAGATTACTTGTGTTTCCACATTCGCTTTTGGCTAAAGTGTTAAAAGAGAAATATTATAAGGATCAATGCGTAAAGGAAGCAACATTGAAAACTTCGTCTTCGTATGGATGGCGAAGTATTGTTTCAGCCCGATCTTTGATTTCCAAAGGTCTTATTAGGAAGATAGGAGATGGTAAGCAGATTAATGTGTGGAAGGACCCATGAATTCCAGATATTATCCCGCGGCCAGCGTATTGGTCGAATTTGTACTTATTTTCGGATCTGACGGCCGATCAATTCATTGATCGGGGATCTGGTACATGGTACGAGATCCTTGTTCGTCAGTATTTTGACTCACGAGATGCTAACCTGATTTTGGCTATTCGTATTCCGACAAGAAAATTTCTGAATTATTAGGGATGGCACTACACGAAGACGGGGCTATTTTCCGTCAAATCTGCCTATAAATTAACTGAACGTGGTTCATGATTCGAACAATGGCAGATTGGTCCTTCCTTCGAAGTTTTATATAGGAAAATTTGGCAATTGAGTTACCCTAATAATATTAAGCACTTTATTTGGAAAATTTTATCAGGATGTACTTCAGTTTATCAGAGCCTAACCCAACGAGGTATGGGCCGTGATTCTAAATGCCCATGATGTGCAGCGGAACATGAGACAATTAATCATGTGCTCTTTGAATGTCTCCCATCAGTTCAAGTTTAGGCTTTGTCCTCCCTTCCTTCTGCCCCAGGGGTGTTTCATGGAGGATCAATATGGTATAGTCTCGATTATCTGTGTTTGAGAATTCCGAGTCAGGTTGATACTGGAATGTTCCCATGGATTATTTGGCAGATTTTGAAAGTGAGAAGTGTTTACTATTTTTCGAACGACGATTTAGATCCTAGATTAATTTTGACCAGGGCAATAACAGACTAGAAGGAATGGTCTGCGGCTAGACCATAAGATTCCGAGAGACCACTTTTGTTCTAAGCTTGACTCATTCAAGTGAGCGTCGATATTCCTTACCATAGCTAATCTCAGCTTCACATGATACAAATTTTTTTGTGGACGCCTCTTGGAAGGACACCGACCAACACAGGTTTCACTTGGGTTCATTTTCCAGATACAGTGGACTGAATACTTTCGGGAGCGAAAAGAGGCCATCAGAGTTTGTCAGCCCTACATGCAGAGTGGAAGCAGTTAGATGGGCAATTGGAGCATTATTGGAGCATCAAATTACGGATGTGGAGGTCTCGACAGACTGTGAGACGATGTTGCTCATCCTTCAGCGTCCAAAGGAGTGGCCGGCTTTCCTACCATATCAGGAGAAGTTTTGGCGGCTTAATTCTCTTTTTTCTTTATGATCATTATCTTTTATCCCCAGAAATCTGAATTATAAAGCAGATGTTCTTGATAGGTTGTTGATTTATATGTCATATTAAATATCTTAAAAACTATTATATTTGAACTGCAGTTTTGAAATTTAGACAAAAAAGTAGTTTGTTATGATATAAAATATTATGGTCAATTTTCTTACACAATATAAAATTAATATAATATTTTTTCTATTAGTCATTTTTTATTTAACATTTTATTTTACTATAAAATCGTATTGGCGCACGTTAGAACCTTGTATTTAAAGCACTTTCAATTCTATTCTATTTTTTCCTTTAAACTCTATAATAGAGTTAAATCATCTCCAATTCCACTCTAAATTTCACTCTTTAATAAAATAATGGACAGTACCACTCTATATTTGGCGTTAGCCTATTCATTACTCCATAAGAAAGTGAAACTTTTCAACTATTAAATGTTATATTACACTTAACTAATAGGATATAGAGCAACCATCACATCTTAATACTAAAATATTAGACCAAAAATAATTTATTTTATAAAAAGTATTATGTATAATTAACTAAAAGTTCCATAGATTACATTTGTATTCTATTAAGATTTGTATGTTAATAATAAATTTGAAAAGTATTTTTAATAGATTGTTTTCCGTACTTCAAAATTTGAAGTTCTTAAGTTTTATAGTATAAAAATAAAATAAATGTATTAGGAAATATATCTTATATTGGAAGTTGGAAATGATTTTTTCTAATATATAAGATATAGGCCTCTCTATTCATATTAAATTGGTTTTAAGTTAGAAACTCAAATTTTAAAGAGATCCATATATTATTATATATATTAGAGAGAATATTTTCCAACTTCTAATGTGAGATATATTTCCTGATAAAATGAGTTCAATTGATAACTTCATAAATAATAGATGTTTTCAAAAAATAAAAAGTGATGAAAAAGTATATTCTTTATAGAGTAAAAAATAGAATAATGGATTGGAGCAAACTCAATTTTGTTTTAGAATTATTCTATTATACAATAAAATCAGAGTAATATATTGAAAATGTTCTTATGTTTGAAGATATTTTTAGTTGTGACTATAGAATTAACGCTACTAAATACTTATGTAAGTCTGTTGCAAAATTGATAAATATGTTTGTAAATAAATATATAACAAAGTTAGTTACTAAGTCTGTAACAAACTTCAAACTCACTAAGTCAGTGGCTGTGTTAATAAGTCTGTTATCAGCATTTGTCATAATTAACTCAAGCTATTAAAGAAAATGAAGTTTTTACACAGAATATGTGTTACAGTCCAATATATGTGCTATTCCGAGAAACTATAACATATAAATCATATCTTATTAGAGGAAATTGGGAAATTGGTCGAGTGATTTTAATCTCAAACCAAAACAAATCTTGCTACATCCAATTCACCTAAACTAGGATAATACTCCATCTATTTTTAAAAATTGTCGTTTTAGCCAAAATAAGTTGTCACACAAAGAGCGTTAGACCATTTCCATCCACTAGAACTTTAAATGGGGTTCTAAACATTTTTATTAATATAAACTAGGGGATTGACCGGGTTACGCCCGGTTTTTAGTTTAGAAACATTTATGTGTAGTTTATTTGTTAAATAACTTGTCAAATTTTGTGATTTGCGTTGTATTTCTGAGATGAAAGGTATGTGCATCAGAAATGAATAATTTTATTATTATTTGGAATGTAAAAATTAAAGATATGTTGCCCTACATATTGAACAATTTTTATTTGCGTTAAACCAACTTATTATGCAATCATGGTGGTAGATGTGGTTGCATGCTAGATTATTAATAACATCTCGTCTTTTGAATGTTTGAAGGCAAATAGTGCAATTTTTCAGTTATGAGTTATAGTTATGAAGCAGACTTCAATCAGGATTATGGTATGGTTTTATTTATTATTTAAAGATCAAAAGTACATGTGTGAAATTATTTGAAGACTATACTTATAATATTATCTGAAGAACAATTTAAGAATATATCTTTTATGAAGTACTATTTATTTATAAAATTATGTCATTGAAATATCCAAATTGCATAAGATGTTATTCTTTTCGAATAATTAGATCGATAAGATACAATAAGCTCAAATCATTTTATAGTTTGTCTAAATTAAGAGAAAAGGAACAAATTCTAGATATCAGAATTATTAGTTGGAGTGACTAAACGGAAAAATGACATGTATATAAGATATTCAACCCAATTATTTTGGATGGTATAAAGTATAAAAATAAAAAGTAACTATGGACATTCAAAAATGGTGAATATGTATAGTTTCAATAGAAGATTAAACAACTTCATCACTGTAAATCAACTGACGTGTAATATGGACATTCAAAGGTCTTTCAAATTCGAATAACGAAGATTAAGTTACATATTATATAGTATTTGTTCCATGAATATATTTAAAATGTAAGAAAAAAACTTTATTTTCAAAGATTTTTTTTAACAAAATCGAAATGGACTTAGTTAATAAAAAGAGATGAAGAATTGGACAAAGAAGAAGATTCAATTTCAGGTAATTAGAGGGTTTTGATTTATGAATGACAAAATTTAGATATATAATAAATAGTTAAATTTTAGTATTTTTTCCAAATATATAATAACTAGATTATGCTATATAAGCTAATTAATTATATACTATATTATGAAAATTATTTATTCTAAAGAAATTTTATTTTAAAGAAACCTATTTAATTTTTTTCTTTGACTCGGTTCATATTCAATTTAGGTTTTTCAAATATGTAGAAAAAAAAAACATTTTGATAGTAATGAATATTGAGTGGAAGTAATTTTATAGAAAGGTGATTTCGTAGTAGTGCAATGTTAAACCAAAAAAGGGGAAATAAGATGGAACTTATGAATAGTATGGAGGGAGAGGAAATTGAAAAAATTTGTAACATTGTGAATGATTTTAAATTAAATCAAAGAAACAACTTGTAATGTGAGGTGAATAAGCTGGTTTAGTTGTCTAGACGTGGGCGCTTCTCGTTCTTCACGTCTTCATCAGATAATTTGTATGGATGTGTGTTCCGAGCCTTGAAAAGAATTGCACAGTCAGCAGATATGGAGTTGTTTATTCCGGACGCCTCGTCGTTCAAGCCAACGTCATTCAGAATAATACGGGAGACCGTGAAAGTTTGACGTGAAGCTAGGAAGTTGTACATTGACACTTTGATAAGGAATTTGCAAGTTTGACCAATAATGTGTTTTAAACTTTCGAGAGTTTTAGTTTTTAGTGCTTCATTGTTATCATCTCCTTAGGTAAAAAGGTAACAAAGTTTGGTCATTATTTGTATGGAAGGTGTTGGTGTGTTTTTGAGGTGCAAGGACATTGAATATACCTCAATTGAACTATTAATTTCATGACATGTAGATAGATGTTTACACTTATAAATTTTAATCGATGTAGAAAATATTGTATTTTTTTTCTATTATATATTTTACATAATTTATTATTATTATTTTTTAATTTATATTTTTAGTTGAAGTGACTGCTTTTTGTTAGTCATTAAGGAGATGATTAATACCTAATTGGAAAAAAACAGCACTTGAAATTAGTAACCGCTACTACGTCTACCAATCCTTTAAAAAAATTTATTTTGCTAGAACATCAAACCTAAGTAGTATTATATATAAGTTGAGTCATTTATAATAAAATAGTTTCTTTTTCTTGACCAATAAATTGCAGTATTTTGATAAGTTAGTTAGTTTGATTATTCTTAAATAATATGTAAGTTTAGGTTTTACTACGTAAAATATTATTTATGATTTTGGTCATTTTTAATTGGTATTCAGATTATGGATAGTTTATTAAGTAGAAAAATACTTTTTTCATATTTTTTAAAAGAATCGTTTTCTTTTTTGTTTGGTAATTTAGATAACTCTTCTAATAATTTTGGTCATACGATACGATATATTATACTTCTTATCAATATATTGGTTTAATATAGATTACAACATAATATAATTTAATTTGATGTGAGACCTTTGAATGTCCATATTATAGTAAGTAATATGATTAAATACTTCTAATCAATATATTGGTTTAGTATACATTACAACATAATATAAATTAATTTGATGTGAGACCTTTGAATGTCTATATTATAGTATGTAATGTGATTAAGTAAATAATAATTGTCTTTTGATTTTTTTATTAAAAAATAAAAAAATATCTAAAACAAAAGCTGATGTGGCAAGAAGATATGAGTGATGTGGCAAGAAGATAGGGGGTTGAGAAAGATGAGGTGGATGGTTTAAGAGGTCTCAAAACCTTGCTTTTATTAGTATAGATAATGAGTTAAGAGTTCAATGATGGGTTTTAATTTTTGTGGGGTTCCAATGGAAGAACCCCACATAGGGTTCTTAATTTTTTTTCTTTAAATGTAACTATGAGAAACCAAAATGAAACACAAAAAGATTCACTATCGAGAGAGACAATAGATTTACAGCATTCCATCATCCATCTTAATACACTCCACATTCCAAACTAGACCATGTGAAGGTTTTTAGATTAGTGTCAAGATAACTAGAACAAAAGTTGAAATGGAAGAGAAGCTGCAGCTATATTGACTTACTTTGGTTTTGGTAACTTTCATAATGATATAGTTATCACTCAGTGAGGCTGAAGAATACAACTAAAGATGTATCTACTTGCTCATAGTTGAAGATAAGTAGAAGTTCCAAAACACAGAACCCATGGACATGAAAGCTACACGAGCTTGAACTGGAATTACCCTGTAAATTTCACCTTTCATCAGACCTTAATGTAGAATGCCAATTCAGAATATACTCTATTATAGTACCAAACTAATCCTTTAATAACAAATTATTTAGTGACAGAGAAAGAGAGTCATACCAAAAGTTAAGTATGCTAACTGGAACCCAGAAACGAAATCCTACAGTTATCGCAAGAACTATAAATAGAAGGTTTCACCAAGGAAGAAGCACCAATTTTGTCAGAAGGTGAGTACATGGTTTGGATTCCTCCTCCTGCACCAGTTCCTGCAACGCGGCAGAACCACTTTCTCCACAACGTAATCAAGAGGAGGTTTTACATCAGGTGTAGATTCTTGGTTAAGCAATGCAAGGTAGCTATGTGGAAGCTTAGACGGTTGAATCCATTGAGACAGAGACAAACTCTTCTCATCACTTTGCATATCAGGCTCTACTGCATTTTCAACAAAAACCATCAGACCATTGATAATCAATGGTAACTATCTAGCTGGAACAAGTAAATCTCCAGCTGGAAATGTAACAAAGACGTTATGAATATAACTCAAAGTCTAAAACAAGTACCTTTAACGTCCTGCAGGTCTCCAAGTATCTTCTTGTTCTTGTTCCGAGGTGGAGTGAAATTTGAGGAAGACAGTAGACAAAGCTCTGAAATAACTACAGCTGCAGCTTCATCAACATCAAGTTGGTGCTCCATTGCAACACCTCTTAAAACCTTTGCATCAATCTGTATGCATTGTAAGACAATATGTCATTAATTTTTAGATGAGGTTTCAATAACACCTCAACAAATTTGGTAAGCTTGATATCCCCAGCTTAGTAAGCCTGGTAATCAGGTTGTAGTGAAGGTTGTTACGAAGCAGCAAATTCAAAAGTGTTTCTTGCATTCAATATGATATTTAAAAAAAAAGAAGCAAGTAAAAGTTCCACAGTCATGAGTGCAGACTGTATGAGCGAAACACAGACATACCTGACCCAACTCATCATGGCGTAGAGTTGCAGAATGATGCAAATTCCATGTCATGACACCCCTTTCTTGACACTGCATGATGATTAAAACCCACACATAAAACTATATCATAACCGAAGGTCCATAACAAATTAAAAGTTGAATCCAACAACTTAAACACAGAAAATACAATATTGAAAACGAAAAAAGCAAAAGTTGAAGACTTACGCATATACAACCTCCTTGCCAATTCTACAGTACAGCTTCGCCTTTTTTGAATCTTGAGCCCCCTGCATTCACTAGAAACTTCAACCTCATAAGACCTTATATACAAATCTGTATCAAAAGGAGTTGGGAGAACGATCAAATTCCCCCCGGAACTATCATATAGCACCATATACCCACATAACTTTGTCCTCGTTATAAATCCCCCCAACAATAGTTTAGCCTCTCCGATCAAAGTTTGACCACCTAATTCCCCCTAAATTAAAATCGAAAACCAATTCTTTGCGGTACTGGTTACGCAGAACAGTAAACCGAGGTTAAGAAACAAACCTGGATTTTAACCAGTAATGCTCCAATTGCAAACCCGTTTACACTAACCTAAAACCCAAGTTAAAAATTAAACTCAATTTTGTCTTCCAAATCGATTTGGGGACAAAATTATGTGGAGCCCTAATCTCTAAATTTCAAAATTCTTTACATATGGTGTTTGATATCTTGTATTCGAGTCGTATGGGAGTGGCTCGTCTGTTGCGATTCATTTTGAAGGACGACATCTTGGTGTGGCTCGTCTGTTATATGTGAAGGTGTTACTATCCAAGTGGAGTTATCAAAGTCATTGGCTGTGGAATCCAAGTGGAGCAAGAAGTTGTTGTTGATTGGCTTAGGATTAGGTGTAAGTGTAGGAATAATGATGTGTGATGGTGTTGAAGGGTTTAGGTTCATTTTGGTTGTATTTCTTCTTCAGTTCAATAAGTGTATTAACATTGGTTTGTATTGGATGTTTGAGAGTGATGTATGTTGATGTTTGAGTACGTTCAAAAGCCATGTGAAGTATTGGTAATAAGACAAAAGTCATGTGCAAAAGCCAATTCATTTTCATTAAAATATACAATGTCAATGACTCTTTAAAGCCATGAAAGGTTCCCCCAAAACGAAGAGCTAACATCAAGTTTCATTTAAGCTCTATCACAAAAGAAACAGACGTAAACATATATCTACTCTTGAGAAGCTGCAAGTGGTTGAGAAGATCCAGCTGTTTGAGAAGCTGCAACTGCTTGAGAAGTTGAATCTTCAAATGTAGATGCTTGAGAAGTTGAATCTGCAACTGTAGCTGCTTGAGAAGTTGAAGCTGCTTGAGAAACCTGTTACAACAGAGAAAAATTATCAAACATCCATCTGTTTGAATCATAATCGAAAGAAAGGTAAATATAACATACCTTTTTGCGTTTAGGATTATGGAACTTGTTGTTGTGATCTGCTTGTCCACAGATTGTGCAGTGCATTATTCTCTTCTTTTCAGGTGGAGCCTTCTTGGTTGGAGATTCATTGACTCTTTTCTTTCTCTTCTCCTTCTTTCTCTTCTTTTTTCTGCCAGGCTGTACAGGTTCAGGTGGCATCTAGAGTGGACCTTCTTCAGTTGTAGGCCAAAACTTAGCACCTCTAAGTGGTGTAATACCAGTTTCATAGGTATGTCTCCACAGTATAGATGAGAAACAGTGAGCTACATAGTCCACCACCTCCAACTTCCGATTGATTATGGCAGCATATGCATGCTGACTGGACACCCAGTGATGTCCCAACACCTACATGTACAGGTTTTTGCTTTTAGGTCCACACGGTAAGAGCAATCCCCAGCCATAACATTAAACATGTTGTTTGTGGCTATATACACCACACATTCACCAGCTAGAGCTAGGTTTCTCCTTAAGTACTCCTCACAGTAAGGAGTACATCTGCCTATATGGGAATCATCAATAATCAACCTCCTAATGCCTCGAACCATTGCTTGTCTTGCTATAATCTCGAGCATTGGCACCATTGGCTTCCCTCTTGCTAGAATGATTGAATTGTTGAATGACTCTGTGGGGTTGTTTTCTACATCTTCACAGCAGCTTCCTATCTTGTAAAAGGCCATGCACCAAGTCTTGGGATCCATCTTCAGGACATCCCTATAGACATCAAGATCGTACTCCATCAGACGCTTCAGATTTTCCTTGTACTCAGCTTCATTGTAGCTCCATGAGAGATTCCATATCAATGGTTTCATTTGAATCTTATTGCCGTGTTTAGCCTAGCATAGATGTGTCGGACACACATCCTATTCTCAATCATGGGTAGTTCCAACTCAACAGCCCTTATCAAACCCTGCAGTAAAAAAGATGGCGTTTAAAGATGAATCCCGCAGTCTTAAACAATAACAAAAACCAAATAAAACACTACCTTTTGGCGGTCAGATACTATGATGAATCCTTCACCATCAGCCAGAGCCAAATCATCCTTGATTTTCTTAATGAACCACAACCAGTTGTCACTGTTTTCCACCTGAACTACAGCCCATGCCACTGGAAACATGGCATTATCACCATCTCTGCCTAAAGCTACTAACAATTGTCCCTTCATTTTGCCTCTAAGAAAACAACCATCTACACCTATAAGAAGCCTACAAGTCTATCTCCATGACTTCCTTAGCGTATCAAAACAGACATAGAACCTAGAAAACACATTTAAACCTTCATCATTGACAGCTGACTTAACAAAAACAGATGAATTAGGATTTGATTCCAAGATTTTTGGCCCTATAGTCTCTTAACCTCCCAAATTGTTCATCATATGCCTTCCCTATCCACTTCAAGGCTCTTTTTCTAGCATTGATTGTTCTCCCAAAGGAGTTTTATTTTTGTGAATTCTGCTATAATATGTGGTTTTCATTTACAAAAGCAACCACAAGTGTCAAGATAGTATTGGTATGTTACATCTGCTGAAATTTATACTAGACAAGCAAGAGACATTTCCAAGTATAGATTTCACGATTGTGAATAATACTTTTCCCTAAAATAATACTCTTCTTATTTTCTAGAAACCAATGATAGAACCCAGTTTCCCACTGAAACATTTTATCAAACAAGTGGTAGGCAGTTACCAGTACAGCTTTGGACTCTTCAGAACAAGTATGATATGCCTAATATCTAGTAATAGCAGCAAAACCGGTAATTTAACAGAAGATATAGTAATAGAGAGAGAGAAATAGAGGAAAAGGAGGACCTTTCGGCCAGCGATTTTGGAAGAACGACGACCCATACAAAGAGGAGAAGAAAATGAAATCTTTCTGACTTGAAGATTGCGACGATTCTGGTCTCCGACGCCGTTGAGATGAAGAAGAGGCGCCCCAAATCGCCGCAGAGAGAAGAGAGAAGAGGAAGAAGAGAAGAAAGTCGAAGAAATGGCCGTGACCCTTCTCTTCCTTTTTTTTTTGCCACAGGCCTCCACCACTCCTATGCCGTAGAGTCTCTTAGGAGATTCTTAAAATCCCTAATAAAGAAACAGTTCTTAATTTACACAATGTTTTTGATTAAATTTTATTTAAAAAATGGCTTAGAGACCTATTAAAAACTATTAAAAACTTTTCAATGGAAGTGGTCTTAGTTTCAATTAGTTTCAATGTAACTAGATAAAAATAATATTTTTAGCTTCCGCATAAAAATCTTATTAATTATCTAAATTGATTAATTAAGTGTACAGAGGACAGATGGACTAATTTTAATTTTAATTTTAATCTTATTAGTTATCTAATGGTAGTTTTTATTTTATAAATCATTAGACACCCAAATTTAATTTTTTTTGCTACAAATAAAAAAAAAATGGATGGAATGAGGTTTGACTATAGATGATCTGATTCTTGACCAAAAAATGACAACATTGTATGTTCTCATCGTATGTTCAACATTCCTTTGGACTGCTATGATGAGGCTGTTCTGATGGAGATAGCAGGTTTTGTTGGGGAAGTAATAGAGCTGGCGTTTGAGGCAGAAAAGTCACAGAGAAAAGGCTAATATTCGGGCAAAGATAAACTTTAATATTAAGAAGAGTGTGAGGAACTCGAGAGAGTTTAAATATGCTGGTGGCGAATTCTTTACTATCAATTTTGGATATGAACGGTTACATAAGAGTTGCTACCATTGTCAACAACTTACACATGATAGATTTCACTGTCCTTTGAACCCTCTTAACCAACATGAAAATGCAAGGGTAGGGTCTAAAGGGATTGTGGAGGTGGTGAGGAAGAAGAAGGTCGTCCAAGAAGACCCGCTCTTTGAGGTTCTCAAAGAAGATGATGTAGGATTGGATGAACGTACTAGCAGATCTGAAATAGCTGAAGAAGTTCTTGATCTTGAAAAACATGTTGTGATAACAGATGATGTGGACAAAGACAGAGGTCTGGTCTTCGACTTCAGTGCCGCTCAGGAAGGTGATAAAGCTAAATCCGCCCTAGTTGAGCGTGTATCGGCGATCGCAAGGTTATCAAGCACTAAAGGTAAAGCTGTGGCGAAGGATACATCTCTACCAGTGAGTAACAATGTCGTATCTCTTAACCTAACAGTTTTCAGGACTGGTTGTTCGAATGCCAGTTCGTCCGGGGTTGAGTATACTTACACGCGTAATCGTGAGAGGCCAAATAAGTGGACAAGGCAGAAAGTGCAGCGGACAGCCATGATGGTGAACAGAGAGAAAAAACATGCAGAGACAGAAGAGGAAGCTGCACCAAAACGTAAGGCGTGAGGAGCTGTCGGAGCAAAGATGAGTATATGTAGCTGGAACTGTCAAGGGCTAGGAAACACCCTGACAGTTTAGTACCTTCGGGAGATGAGACGAGCTCATTTTCCCGATTTTATGTTCCCTATGGAGACTAAAATTTCCTCTACTCTTATATTAAACATTCAAAAATCTCTAGTTTATGATAATGGTTTTTTTGTGGATCTGGAAAGATTGAGTGGGGGTCTTGCTTTGTTCTGGAAATCGTCCTTTAATGTGCAAATTGTTTCTTCTAATAATCGCATTATTGATGTCAAAGTGAGTATAGGAGCTATTAGCTTATTTGTTTTGTTTGGGTATGGAGACCTGATAAAACAACATAGACAATGTGTGTGGGATTAGTTAGTGGATATTGGTAGCTCCACAAGTAGCGCCTGGATTGTTGACCTGAATGAGTTTCTTGACAATTCAGAGAAGCTCGGTGGCCCGAGAAAAGACGAATCCACCTTTTTTATTCGCTCTGTGACATGATACAGAGTTGTGGCTTAAGAAAAATTACATGTTCTGGTAATTAGTTCTCTTGGGCCGGTGAACGACATCGCATGTATATACAATGTAGACTAGACCGTGCTCTTGGCAACGCTGACTGGTTCCAATTCTTCCCTTTGGTATTAGGATCGTTCCTAGACCGTTTGAGCTCCAACCACATGCCTATACTTCTTCAGTTTACGAGTGGTACTGTGAAGGCGAGAGGAAGATTTATGTTTGATAAACAATGGATTCGTAAGCCTGGGATTAGAGATGTTATATGTGAGTCCTAGAGATCATCCTCTTCAGAGTCTACGGTTAATATTTTTACAAAAATCTCATGTTGCCGATCTACGTTGTCGCGTTGGAAGAGAATTGTTGATGGTAACTTCAAACGGAAGTTAGAACGGTTAAAACAAACTTTGGAGGAAGAAGGGAACAAATTTACTCCAGATTTGCGCCTCTTGAAAGAAACAAAAATGCAAATTCTACAAGCATATAATGAAGATGATTTATATTGGAAACAGAAGAGTAAAGAGAGATGGCTTAAGGATGGTGATCGTAACGCCAAATTTTTCCATGGGAGTGTCAAGTGGAGACGAGCTCACAACTCGATTCCTGTTTTACTTGATGAAGATGGTGTGGAACAAATCACAGAGGGTTCAAAAAGCAAAGTGGTGGTAGCTTATTTTACGAAGATGTTCATGTCAATTTTACCTTCGTATGAAGCCACTCTTTTGAATGGTTTACGTCCATTAGTCACTGAAGTAATGAACGAGGAGTTAACGAAGTCCGTGAGTAATAAAGAAATCAAAGTGGCAGCCTTTGGTATTCAAAGTAATAAGGCTCCTGGTGCAGATGGGATGACTGGCTTATTTTTTCAGACATATTGGGACTTAATTGGCGAGGATGTAACTTCGGCTGTCAAGGAGTTCTTTAGGTCGGGCTCACTGCCGAGTGAGTGGAGCTTTACTCAGATTTTTTTGATCCCAAAAGTCCATAACCTAAAACAAATGTTCGACCTAAGACCTATCATCCTCGGCTTGGTAATGTTTAAAATTGTTCGAGAGTGGTTGCCGGAAAATGTATCAGACACGCAAGGTGCGCTTGTGGCTGGGAAACTTATCTCCGACACTATACTTGTTGCACATGAGATGGTACACACCTTTAAAGTTAATCCCCATTGTAACAAAGACTTCATGGTGATCAAGACGGATATGTGTAAGGCCTACGATAAAGTGGAGTAGAATTTTCTGGAGGATCTTCTTTTGAAGCTCGGTTTTCATATTTTATGGATTGGCTGGATAATGGAATGTGTGATGTTTGTTACCTATTCGGTTTTGCTAAATGGTAGCTCCCATGGATTCATTAAACCAGACAGAGGGCTTGGACAAGGTGATCAGTTGTCACCTCATCCATATGATGAAGAAATCGGAGACAAATGGGAAAATCTCAGGGTTCAGTTGACACAATATTGTCAAAATTGTCCTTCTGTTCAACAACTCCTGTTTGCAGATGATAGCATATTCATGTGCCGAGCTACGTTTGAAGAAACAAGAGAAATGTTATGCTGTTTGCGTATATATGGTGAAGCGTTGGGTCAAGAAATTAATTTTCAAAAATTGGCGATCACATTTGGTGAGAAGATTGAGTCTATTATGCGGCAAATATTAGGCTTATATATACGTATCATGAAGGAGGGTGGTGATGGGAAGTACCTCGGCCTTCGGGAATGCCTAAGTGGATCCAAGAAAGAGTTATTTGGATTTATAACTGATCGGCTCAATTGGTTGATGAATATTTGGCCTCGTTCGCCTAAGAGTCTAGCAAGCATTCTTGATGACGACTTGCAGGTTTCAGATTTACTGCAGGAAAATGGTTCCTGGAACATTGAGCGCCTTAATGAAATTATTCAAGAGGAAGATGTACATTATATCCTATGTTTTCCTCGAGATAAGAATAGCCAAGATGAGTGGCTATGGCCTCATACAAAGAATAGAGTGTACTCAGTGCGTATCGGGAGCTGGTTTGCAAGTCAATTGACTTCTTAATCAATTACAAAGAACTTAGCTGTGAGGAAGATCAATACTTGTAAGAGGAGAATCTGGCGATTAAAGACGATACCGAAGATCAAAAAATTTCATGTAGCGAGTTATGTCTAATGCTTTAGTGGTAGGTGAATCCATACGCTCTCATGGAATGTATGTGAATTCAGAATGCCAAGTCTGTTATCAGGAAAGAGAGACGATCTATCATGTTTTGTTTGAATGCAACTTCGCAAAATAGATATGGAGGAAGACCTTTGTGCAACTTATTTCTGGTGGGACTAATTTATCTCTCGTTGAGTATATGGAGATCATGCTTAATCATTTGGAGAACAAACAAGTCTCTACTAGATATAAGAAAGTTATCCCATGGATACTATAGCAAATTTGGAAGGAAAGAAACGAGAAAGTTTTTGCAAGGAGCACACTTAATGCATACTTCTTACTCGCCAAAGATGTTGATGATGCTAAAGTTTGGTTTCAGATTAATACCCAAGAAAATATTGAGGATAATCCCGCCCTGCAAACAAAATCACTAGCCTGCAAATGGATGAAACCACCTTGGAATCTGATTAAATGCAATGTTGGTGTCTCTTGCCATAAGGCAGAGGACTTGGTTGGTGTTTCATGGATTTCACAGGATCATAGGGGTTGCGCGATACATCATTCACGGGATGCGCTGACACCTTCCGCCATGAAATTGAATGCGGCATTTCAGAGCCTTTTGTGATATATGCAATGTTTGGTGGATCTTAAGTATAACACAGTGGAGGTTAGTGTGGAGAGGGCAGATGTTGTCAGGACACTTAACAACCCCACATAATGACTAAGTTTTCGTAGATCAGTTGGCGGTGCTTCATCAAACTTTTCAAAGTTGTGAGGTTACAGTATCGAGGCATAGAGCCAATCAGGTAGCTTGGAAAATTGCAAACAATGTAACTCATCACTCGAGATCTTATGTCGCTGCTGGAGGTCCTTTCTAATTATCATATCTTATTGAGGAAGACTACAAGGAGTAACTTTACTCTATTGTTTTGTCTAAAGTTGGTTATTAGAGCACGTTCAACCATTAGAACTCTTAATGGGGTCTAAACAATTTTTTAATGTAAATAATGGGTTTGTAAAAATTAAGAATTGTATTGGTTCTAATTTTTTTTGGGTTCCAATAGTAGAACGCCATTTAGAGTTTTTTAAAAAATATTATGAAGCAAATTGTCTAATTACAAATGTGTATCATGAATTCACAATGTGTATGACAGTTACAAATATAGAGGAAAGAAATAAATTGAGAGAGATAATACTTCATCATCAAAGTGATATACAATCTGCAAATCACAACCGAAAGTGATATACAATCTACAATTTGCAAATCAGAAATAAATCATTCTACACCACTCAATAGCCAAAGAACAATAATATCAATCATAGCAGTCTCTTTCACTCACAACAACTTAACACAATCATAAATTCAAGCCAAACAATGGTGGTGTTTGTGATGATGAAGCAAAACACAGAGCACACTGGATATCACAATCATAAAGTGATGTACCTAAGTAGAGCAAGGAACAACTTAGAAACAAAGTGAGCTTGAGACATAGTGAAACAAACAACTTTGAAAGCTCACTTACTCTTTACACATAGATACAGAACTCCAATCACAGAACAAGTGGTGAAAATGATCCTGAAAACAACCAATAAGCAATGCATATCAAGATTGTAGCTGAAAGTATCATTCTTTTCTCTACTCTCAACATATTTAGCTACTTCTAATGTTATACTATCTGTTTCAAGTATCATAGTGAGCTTTGAAACCTTATAAAGAAGACAACTCTTAAGCTCAACTACATATCACATAACATTTCATAGCTTGATGATAAAAGTATCGCTTTGTTCTTCTAGTTCAAGCAAAATTTGTTTTTCCTTTAGTGTAATGAATGATTAAGATCAATACATTAGGGGCTTTGAATCCATACCGAGTTACCAATACATTGTGTTGCAGACATTGATTTCTTTCTGTACAAACCCAATAGTTAGATCAATGAGAGCTCAACATCAAAATTAATGAGTGTTTAGAAGCAGAGAAGAAAATTACTTGCCTTGAAAATTTGGATGAGCAAGAATGCCAACCACACAAAAATTAGAATTAGAACCCTTTCCATTTGAGGTAGGGGCATATACTTTCATAGAAAGTATACAGTGAAACTCAGTTCTTTAATCTTTATGCAAGTCTTAAAGTGCCAATAAGTTAAAAACCAACTTGTATACTTACTAGTTTTGATTTATCTTCTCTTAGGTAAAAATGTTCATATGGTGTGTCGATTAAAACTGCACAGAATTAACCATAAAGTAAACAATGTGGTGAGTTTAAGATCAGAAACACAAAATATATATAAAAAAAAAGGAATCACAAGAATGAAGTTTTACGCACGTTCTCCTCGAGAATTATCTATGGAACTTCATTGATGTGCCAATATATATAATACAAAAAAATTCGGTAACTTCAAAATAAAAGCAACATATACAAATTGATGGAAGATAAAACTAACCTTTAAACTATGTCACTAAACATAAGCTCATTAAGATCACCAATCACACCATACATCTCACCGAAGTCAAGCCCTCCTTTTCTCCAAACGTAATTCACACACACTCTGCTAAGAAACCACACATCCACGATCAATTTCTTCAGCCATAGTTCGTACACGAGATGCACCCAATTCGTCTCCACGTGATTTGACTCATCTCGCCGTCGATTTTTCAGATTGCACATGAATTGCCATCGGAGAGGAGAAGAAAAGAAAAAAAATCGGGGAAATGAACCCCAAAGACTCATACGTTTTATTTATTCGGCCAAAAAAATCTATTTCCAATAAAAACGTGATAATTAGGGATTCTTAAAAATTCTTAAAATTCTATAATGAAAACAGATTATTTCCTAATTAAACCCCTTTTATTAAAATAATTTTAATTTAAAGTTAAGAACCCCGATAACATTCTCCATTGGACATATTTTATTGGACTTTCTCTTAGAATTGTCTTTGTTTCCTTATTTTGGTTTTTTATTGTTACTCCAACGACTATGTCATCTTCTAGTAAAATTGTTTTTAGAAAAAAACCTACAAGGAAGAATTGAAAAAAAGTACAACTGATAAATAATAGACTGTTGATAAAGTATTTATTGGAAGCATATTTTTTAAGTGAGGAAGAAATTGAAGGGCCCAAGAAAATATATTGAATTTAGTGAAATGATAATGTGTTGTCGATTATTCCATCATAATCTATAGAGTGGAGAGAGAGAGAAACAGACAGCTAAAGCAAGAACAAAGATGTTCAAGCAACTTTTGCAGCAAAGTTTAGGTACCTCAAAAGAGTAAAATAGTTTAATTTTTTTAATTATATCTACTAATCATAATGAAAAATGTAAAATTAGAATTGGATTAAGACATCCATGAGAAATTAGCTTTATTTTTTTTATTCACATGACTGCACTTTATAAGCCTTGTTAATTAAAGTAACGTAACTACTAATATTAGCTTTTTTTATGGGCCTCGCATTTCTTAATAAGAGTGAATTTTTATTGAAAGTAGAGCCTTCAGAATTCTTTTCTAATAATAAGCTAATTATATACATATAGAGTTTCTAATCAAAGTAACATAAAAGGTTTTTGTAACATGTGAAGCATTGTTGGTCTGTTAAAGCTGTTAATGGACCAGTTCTTTTACTTCTCTTTGAAATTCGTTAAATTGTTTTTAAAACTCTTACTGGTGGAGAAATTTAGACAAATAAATTAGAAAAAAGTTTACAGTCTAAAACATGAATAAGAAGTTAAGAAAGAAAAGAACACACAAATGAAAATTCCCAAAAATCGCAAAATGTACAAACATAATTCTTTTAAAAGGGAAAAAAAACACTTAGAAAATATTCATCAGCTCTGTTTCAGACTGATCTTTAGTTACTCATAGCGAGCCTAAATCCTTGAGAGCGGTCCGCTCGTAACCTCTATATGAATCAAGCTTTAACCAAACCGGTTTGGTTAAACCGGTTCAACCTGGTACGGTTAAGAATTTTGTGTTACATTGAACAGCCACCAGTAACCGGTAGAGGCATTGTAGCTTTGATACCATCCAAATGAGTCTTAGAGATTCCTCCACATTTCATTGTCTGCTCCAATATATTCACTAGTTGCATGAAAATTTCCATCCTCGTCACGTCTCGGTTTGCCTAAAAATTAAATTTCTAACCGGTTTAGGTTAAGACACAATCTTAACTTTAAAAGATTGAACATACTTCAATTGACAACTTATCATATACCTCAACAGTGAAACGAGCCCAGATCTTGTCTATCCGAGTTTCAATGACACCCTTCAAAATTGTCAATCCTAAGCTTCTGATCCAATCAGCTATTTCCAGAAAGAACCCTCGTTGTTCACACAACATCTGTTACAGAATCAATCAAAAGAGGATTTTACCAAATGTGGGACCTTCAACGGTTTCATTTCGAACCTTGTTTGCAGAAGAGGCAGTAATGGTACCTTAACTTGGAAAATGCGAGGCGGGTTTATATCCTCTACGACAATTGGACACACCATCGACTTTGACCCGACTTCGAAAGCCCATGTTGCTCCACCAACTTCCTCTTTCATTATCTTATAGTAACCCCAAGAACATAAGTCAGAACAAGAATCTAAGAGTGATGCCAAAATGTGATTGTTCTTTGTTATACCTTGGGTTCCCCAGTTTGTTTCAGCTTATCAGCATGCTTCGAGACATTTTGTAAGAAGAGCATGTGCTTGATTGTACGTTCAAGGAGAGCATCTATGCTACACTATTGACCAAGAAACCAAATTTACAACTTGTTAGTACTAATCACTTTAGGGACTTTGCAGAAAACAAAGAATTTGTCACTTACTTTAGCACCATTTGGTATGATCTCTCGCAACTCCTTGACACGATCTTGAATCATCTGGCGATCTTTAGGCCTTGGTCTTGGGTTTTCTCCTGGTTTAAGTCTTTTACGGTTATTATTCGGTTTTGCGGTTTCATTCTTATTCATTATCCTTGGACTATCCTCATGCTTCAAGCTGTGCGCTTGTTCAACCCAAGAACTGATTTGAGACCCATATACTGATGATGGCCCCCCTACCTGTGTCCCATATTTCTTCTCAAATAACTGGCTACCTTGAGGGCTACTATGAGACAGTGTGGTAGCCGACGAATTACTAACTTTGGTTAAAGTGGTTTTGCAGGATTCAGAAGTCTCGTCTGAGAACTGCTTTGTGGAGGAGCAAGCACCTGAGACAACGGCATCTAACAGATGATCTGTTCCCAAAAGTCCATACCCCGAAGAACCAAACTCAGAATCCATTTCATGCATAATCCTAAAGTCGGATAACTCTCTAGTGAGTACTTCTGTTCTCATCTGCGAGAGCCCCCAACTATTTTCACAACCTTTGTTCTTATTATCCAAACCCAACATATCAAACAAGTCGTTACTTCCAAGCAAGCGTTTGGAACTAATGTCTTCATATGGGATTTGTTGTTCTGCTAAATCCACATTCGACATACAAGAAAAGTTTTGATTTAGCCAAGCATCTGGATTCGGAGGCACTGTGACTTCACCTGCAGCTAGAAAGCCAGTTGAGTTTTGCCATTCTCCTTGTTGTGTATCTCCCAGATTTGCTTGTTTGATCTGTTCATCCACAAGGTTGCAGGAAGCTTCTTCAACCATTTGATCATTTCGACGATCTGATAATACAGTGGAGTTGAGGTGTGGTTTGCTAGATTCAGCTATGAAAGCCGAAGATTGGAGGATCTGGTGTCCTTGAGAAGGTAACATCTGGGACACAGGCACTCCAATAAAATCTGCAGCAGGTTCATATGTTCTGTAGTTTTCTGATATGAGAGCTCCAGGAATACACCCGAGTTGCTGGATAAGAGCCTTCACGTCATTAACAAACCCCAAAGTCTCCAGAATCTAAACACAGGACAGTTTACAATAGAATTCAGAACAAGAATCTGACTTTACATAATGATGTAAATTGTAATGAATCCAGGCATAAAGCATGTGAAAAAACAAAATGGTCATTGCCAAAACTTACAGGTAGAGAAGAACCGAGTTGAACAACACCATGAGGAATAACTGGAAAAACTGCAACAGTCTGAAGAAAGAACAAGCAATCACAAAAACAATCTGATAAGCTTGAATATACATATACTTAAAGACACCAAACTTAAAATATTCAAGAAAAGAACAAAAGAAAAATGCACCAAACCTGAATACCAGCAGAGAATTGGAGAAGCATCTCATTTATAACCTCAGGTGGATGAACATCACGGTTGAAATTGTTTGCTAGAATCCATTGATGATGTCCAGTAAATGCAGCTCGGCCAACTAACCTGAGTCAATTACATCAAATCCCATATAAGCTACATAGATAATCAAATCCCAACACTATATAAAGAAGCAATCAAAGGACAGCACATTGATACATACCCTTCGCCTACCAAAATGATTCGATTGTTCAACATCATTCTGTTTGTAAGTAATTGAATTTTATCAACCCCTTGAGTATCAACACCAAGTCCACAAAGTTTTCGAGGATGTGGGCTCGAGGCAGTTTCATTGTAGCATTCCTCCCAAATCAACAAGCTACACAAAAAAGGCAAAAACAAATGAATGTACGATTCATGGAATATAACCAATAGACACGACAAAAAGATAAAACAATGGTTAAGTTAAGAGTAACATAGAAAGACGATTACATAAGATTTCCGGCTACAAAGACAAAATGAACAAGACAAGGAAAAAAATGAAATGACCTGAGTTAAGAACAAAAACTTGTGTTTGAACTATTTGGACAATTCATAAACAAATAACAGAAGATATGGATATGGTTCTGTCGACAAAACAACTACAGATCGAAAGATTCTTTAGGACAAATAAAGATCAAACCAAACACAAAACTCCAAGAAACAGGAAACAGAGATTAAAAAATTCCTAGTCGCCCTCGAGATCTGAGTTTTATCAAAATTCTCAAACTTTAAACTAACAAACAAGCATCACAACTAAATATATTTGACTACACAGGGTTCATCCAAACTTTGGGAGGATCTGAGTTTAAGTATTGGTACAAACCTAAGAGAAAAAAAAAGAATTCTAAAATGCAAAAGAATTTAAAGATCGATTAAGAAAACGAAAGTGGTACCTCGAATTTTGGCAGCCGATTTTCCAGAAAACAGCATATGACCATCGATTATTAACACAAATAGACCTCAAAGCTTCTCGTAGCAAAACTCCCATAGCTTCTTTGTTCACTCTTCAGCTTCGATTAAAACGCTCTATCACTTGCAACAGTGCAATTCAAACTGCCCAAAAAAAAAAAATCGAAACTTTTAACACTAAAAGTCATGAACTTTAAACAAATCTCTAACAACCAAAAAAACTCAATATTACATTCTTTAAGAAGATTGAGGAAAATGGATGAACAAGACTAACTTCCACGGCAAGATCCTCGTCCAGCTTGTTTTGTTCTAAGTCCTCCACTTTGTTTCCTTTCAGGATCTAAGCTACAAGCGATCATATTCCGACATGCCATTTTCCAGTAACAAAGAAGAGAGAAAGAAGCGAGAGAGAGGAAACAAAAATTGAGAAAGGGCTTTTTCTTCTTCTTCTTCTTCTTCACAAGATACTCCAAGCTTCAAGCTTTAAGATTCCAGTAATTCCAGCCATTGATACAGCTTCACAATATGAGAAAATCAAAAATCAAATGAAGCAAAATCTCTTTTTTTTTTTTGTCTGCTGCTAGTTGCTTTATTGTTCTTTCTCCTGTTCTGGTGAAAAAAACATTGAAAATGGGGGAAAAGTACCATCTTATTAAAAACAAAGATGATGATGAATTCGAGAAAGGGCATCAATGTTTAGTAGAAATTACAGGATTGTGCCACTGAGTGGGGTAGTCGAAGTGTTTTGTCTGTTTCCGATGGTGGTAGACGAATAATATATTATTTTCCTGAGGTAATATCCCAAAAGGTTTTTTTTAGATAAAAACAAAAGAGATAAAGGAATAAAGTGTACCCTCAGAGAAAATTAAAAGAAGTTCCTAAAATATTTTAATAACGGCAAAATTTTAGAATTTTGAGCAGCATTTATATAATGTGTTGTTATACCAATATATATTTCTACATATAAATAAGAGGATTACAAAAGAGAAATTTCTGTTTAGATTAAATTAACATAAGTTCAAGGTGCCAAATATTTAGATTATAATAAAATAATAAATCACAGTAAACATTTTCCACCCAAAAAAAGAGAGTTAAGATAACACTTTATTATAACATCAATCAATTCTTAACTACTAATTCAAAGATTTTAGATCAAGACTTGACTTTATTCAACGCTATACTAATTATATATATGAGTCTTCATAAAATTTCCTTTCATCTACCATGCATATGTTGCTGAAACTTGAAATATTTGACATGTATATGACTTCGTTCAAGGAAAATTACACCCAAAAAACAAACACATTTTTCCATTTTGAAAACGATGGTTCTTCCAATTTTCTAGAAGAAAAACCAAGTCTGATAATGTTTAGATGCTAAATTCCATTCATCTAAGAAATCAACAATGTTTCAGTTTTCCATTGATAAACACTAGCTGAGAAAATTTAGCAAAAATAAAATTAGCGTTGAGCTAAATTAGCATTTTTAGATTGCTATTTTCAGTTCCGAAAAAATAATAACTAATAAGTATTGATGAATTTTTGGTTCGGTTCACTTTCGATTTCGATTCTGATTCTCTCAATTTTTGAAATATGGTCATGAGTACTTATTACAATTCGGTATGGTTTCGGTTCGGTTTCGATTAAAATAATCAATTTATTTACTTATCATAAAAACTCATAAATTAGTTATAAAAATTGAATATTTTAGTTTTTTTTAACAGATTTAGATTTAGTACTAAAATTTTGGATATTTAAATAATTAAATTCTATATATTTAAAATATATAATTGTATTTCGGTACTTTCAAGTAATGATTCAATTTTAATTTCGGTTT
Source organism: Lepidium sativum (assembly GCA_023374145.1). Lineage (NCBI taxonomy): Eukaryota > Viridiplantae > Streptophyta > Magnoliopsida > Brassicales > Brassicaceae > Lepidium > Lepidium sativum. The sequence goes on from JAKUCM010002105.1 coordinate 273,416, forward strand.
TGATTCTTTCAATTTTCAAAGTTAGGAACTCTTCGATTATTTAACCGATTCTTTGGATTATGGTTGTTATGCTCAAAACTAAGCTAAACAATTGTAAAATTGACGATGACACCAAACATAACTCCGGTCATTTACTATAATGATAAATCAAAATTAAAACAATTATATATAAGCATTATCTTCTTCTTTTTTTCCTTTTAAGAAAGATCATTTTAAAACATAAATAAACTACGTGTTTCAAAATCTTTTTAGATATTTAATTTATCAAAAAGCAAGATTTAAATTGAAAAATATAGAAGGTTGGATTTTAATATGTGATAAAAGGTATTATTGAGTTCTACACAAAAATGATAGAAAAACATTACATAAATTTCTTAACACCTTCTATAGACATGACTTTATATATGAATACTTTGATTCATAAGTTAAAAGTTAAAGATTTTAAATAACATAAAGGGAACTCAACTTGATGATATGCATACGTATATATATATAACAACTAATTACTATCATTAATTATCTTATACACTACGTATACACATAAAAATTATTATCTATTAGTGTTTTGAGAAGATAATTTTCTTTTTCGTTTTCTACATATATATTAATCTATGCTTCATCGCCGCCAGTTATCTGATTATTCTATATGATTAAATATAATATATATATATATATATGAGTGATATCCAACTCGATACAAAATTAATTTGGAAGATGTAATTCAACAAAACGTTACTAATTGACTACCACGTGATTTTTTTATAAATGTGAAATTGATTAATTAATAAAATATATTATTTACATAAAGTGTGGAAAATGTTTTGCAATAATAAAAGTTAATGTAATATAAGTTTGAACCATCTCTTCAGAGTCTTTCCAATCTATGTTGCAATGACTACCACTTGATTTTAACTATCATGTTTATTTATTAAAATTTAATTAATATGCTAAAAAAATAAATATTTTTTTTATCAATAACTAGATCAATCAAACTTTATTCATTATCCATTAACCTAAAATTTACTGTCAAATGAAGACAAACAAGCAATTTCTCAAACTTTAAATTTTTGTAAATTAATATTTTTTATTTGATTTTATATAATGTAGATACCATGTAAAAACTAATGTTCAAAAAATTGCTAAACACTAAGCAAGCGAGACCTAAGTAATTTGAGGCGGTTTAGACAGTAGGATGTTTTAGCTATAAATACAGAAGTTTTGGAAAAATTAGTTTTGGTTTTTGAAAAATTAAGTCTCTCTTATCAAAGACAATGGTAGTTATAAAATTACCCCTATAAACATTTAACATGAATTAATTAAATGAAAATGTTAGACTTGATAAGATAATAAGTGGACATTGACATTTAATGATGTCAGACCAAAACACTATAATAAACCGGAAGATATATAGACAAGCAATTTAAATATTATAAAAATGATTTGGTAGCTATGCTGCATAAAGATATGTAGAAGTTCTAATTGTAAGACCTTAACTATATCAATACTTATGTACTAATTGTAAGAGGTTTGTGATGATGTTATTATCTATAAAGATACACATGTAATAACTAACAGTTGTTATATTAGGATGTTGTGAATTATATTAATACATTTGTTATGATTTAAGTTAGTGATAAAGTTAACTAGGTTGATACACATATAACAAGATATGTTATGGATGTTAGCTGTGATAGATGATAATAAGATGTGTTTGCATGCACTAGAATTCGTTACATCTTTAAGACTTGAAAATTTAAAATTGCCAACTATGAGACAAATACATCTTACTTCCAAAGTTTAAAATTACAAACGATAATGTAACATATGTAATAGAATTGTTACATTATTCAAAATGTGAATGAATGATACTAAGTATTCTTTTTATTTTGTTGTAAATCTTATTTCGTTTTGTTGAATGCAAATAGTTATCTAATAATCTGCAAACGTAAATGTACACAAATCAAATAGATGTACACAAGTTGGTTGAGACATATACACAACAAAAAGGAAACCAGTGAGAAATCTAAAATTGCATGTAAATAGATTAACTCAAACTTAAAATTGAAACATGGAGAAGAAAAATGATGAATTTTTTTTCAAAATTCTTCACGGAAAGAGATAAACTTGTAGACATACATTGATTTCTGAACCTTGCAAAAGAATTCTTTCTTTGCAGTTTAGAAAACTTATAGTGATTCTTGTATCTCATTTTGCATTCAAACCCACTAACATATCCAAAAATTAATCACAGTTGGAAGGGATGAAGAGATGAAACTTTATTTTTCTTTAAATAAATAATATGTAATGTGTGTGACACAAGATATTTGGATGAATTCTGAATATAGGTTTATAGGAAAGAGAAACCCAAATTTCCCTAGATAGTATTAAAATAAATATATCAGATAAAAACTATTAATAATTTGAATCACATGATCTATAATTAGCCATGTTAGGCATCAAAATTTAATAGCTACATACTATGTCTCTAGTTAAATAACTAACCATTTTAACTATATGTTTGACTGCTTTTCTAACCAAAATATTAAATTTTTTTCTCTTGAAAACAGAAAGCATACGAGGGAGGAGATAAATAGACTTGTACTATACTACATCATATAAAACAACAACAAATATTTATTTAAATTCAAGAATATTATTATATCGTTAACTCTAGTGATACATCATGGTCTCTAGGGTGTGATTCGAAAGCCCTAGACATATGGGGCCAATATCTGGTGCATGGACATCCTTTACATGTCCTGTAATGAAAGGAAATGCAGGTACATCAGAAACAGTTCTTAGAGGACCAGAGCATCGTCCACAAGATTTAAATACAATACCAGAGACAGGAAAAAAATGTGGATTTTCATAATACACTGCATCATGTTCCTTAAAGATTGTGAATTGGAACTATCAAGGTTTAGAAAACCCCTTGATAGTTCGATGTCTAAAAGGTTTAAATTTTAAAGTTAGACCAGAGATAACTTTCCTAATGGAGACTAAAAATTTGGATGCTCTTTGTGTTAAAGAAAGTGGAGAGTCTTCACTTATGTAATCACGAAATTGTTTCACCTAGGTCATGGAGGTGGAGGGTTAATCCTATTATGGTTAGATAGAGTTAAAGTTTAATCCAAAATGCGACTCAAGACTACATAGATGCTCAAATCACTATGGAAGACACGAAGTTCAATGTTATATTTTCATATTGTAGTAATGATAGGAACCGAAGGAAATAGTTATGAAATCATCTTCTGGGATTGGTTGTTGTAAGGAACTCATCATGGATGATAATGGGTGATTTCAATGGTGTGCTCTCCAATGAGGAAAAAGTGGGAGGTCTTTTAAGACATGAGAGCACGTTCTCTAATTTCAGAGAATTTGTTTTTGAGGCTGGCCTTATTGATCTCAAACACTTGGGAGATCCTCTATCCTGGAGAGGAGATAGACACCAACATGCAATAAGATGTCGATTGGATAAAGTTGTAGCGGAGAAGAAGTGATTTGACTTATATCCTACAAGTCGGTGTTCTTACCTACGGTTTGAAGCCTCTGACCACAAACCCCTATTATCAGTTCTAGAACCTGAAAAAAGAAACTTAAGAGAAAATGAGGAGATCCAGAGACAAATCAGACAAAAATGGAGGAAAAACTCAATAACTCCATTTCAAAGCAGATTAGGATGAACTCGAGTTGCAATTACAATGGACCAAAGAAAAATACAAGAATAGTATGCAACAGATTGATGATTGTAAAAGGGAGCTTGAAGAGGCAATGGTAAGTCCCACATGTGACCTTTTAACAATCAAGGAGATAACTAGAAGACTCCAGGAGGCTTACCTAGAAAAGGAGGAATTTTGGAAGCAACGCAGTCGGATTCTCTGGGTACAACTAGGAGATAAGAACTCCTCTTACGTCCATGCAGTCACTAAGGTTAAAATCTTTCTCAATTCATGAGTAATGCCAAGAGACACAAATGTAACTTATATCAGACTGATTCCAAAGGGTTTAAATTCTAAAGTATCTGAATACCGGCCAATTGCTCTTTGTAATTTCACATCTAAGGTGATAACAAAATTATTGACAAAAAGAATGTGAAAGATCTTGCTTAAGTTGATCTCCAGCTTTTGTATCCGGAAAGTCTATTTCAGAAAATGTTTTATTAAATCATCAGATATTACATTATATGAATACCAATATGGAGATTCTGATATTATAACCGACATGTGTAAAACTTAAAACTTATGATCAGCTAGAACAAAAATTTATAGAAACAATTTTAATAAAGTTGGGTTATTGATCAAGACCTATCAAGGTCATCAAAATATAAATCGAGTCACAAAACAGTATCGGATCGTGGAAAATAGTATCAGGTTGCAAACGGCAGTCGGACCAGCTTACCGGAACCGTAAGACCACCAGGATGAGAGGCACGTACCGCGAGAAGATTTTCATGTACCGCGGTACGTGGTCAATGCACAGACCGAAAAAGTCAACGCGCGGATCCAGCATGTACCTCGGAAAGGTCTAGCACGGAACGCGGGAAGGTCCAGTACATACCGCGGGAAGATCCAGCATGTACCGCGGGTAAGTCAGAGACCGAGGAAAATAGTCCCGCGGTACAGCGCAGTACGTACCGCGGGAAGAAAAGATGTCCGAGGTGCTATGTACCGCGGTACATGAACTTGCATACCGCTGATACAAAACGGGACGGGTCAACGCGCTCCTCAAAAATCAACGTTTTCCCAAAACATGAAATACGATTTATCCTGAGTTATTGGGGCGTTTGGAAGGCTTAGTTAGAGTCCCATTAGACCCTAACTAAGAGGATATGACTGTTGGAAAGAGTGGGGACCAGCATCGCTTTTGTCAAGGCCGAGGGAGCGAAAGACCCAAGGTGAAAGCGATAGGCTGCAAGACCGAGGGAGCAAGAGACCCGAGGCAAAAGCGACATGTCTCGGGATCGCCAAAGTCTCTCTCCTCCCAACGGCCACCTTAGGCGGCTAGGGTTTTATGCTTCTTCTTCCTTATGTCGCCTATATATATATATTGTATATGTGCAACGATTTTAAGTAATGTGAATGAATCTTTTATACTCTCCAATTCTTCCTACATTTCTCGTAATTCTCTACAAATTATGATCTAAATTCTTACATGGTATCAGAGCTTAGGCTCTTCCTTATCTTTAATCTCGATTTATTCTCAAATTAGTCTCTCTCTACTCTCCAAATTTCGCTTCCGCTCAAAATCTTTACTCTACTCTTCCATTTCAAAATTCTTTAAGGAAAAGCTTTAGCTTAGCTCTCATGGAACACAACAAAGCGTTGGTGATTCCGATAATCCTCAAAGGAGAAAACTATCTTGTGTGGGCAAGAACCGCAAAAACGGTCCTTTGTGGCCGAGGTTTTTGGAGACACATCGTGAAAGGGAAACCACTCAAAAAGGTGGTTGATACATCGGATGAGGAAGAATCTCAAGCTGAAGAAGAGGAGCTTGATGAAGAAGACAAATGGTACCAAGAAGACCAAGTTGTCATAGCCATCATCCAAAACTCACTTAAAACTTCTATCCTTGAAGCTTACTCTTACTGTGAGAGTGCGAAAAAGTTGTGGGACACTCTCAAGAAAGTCTTTGGGGATATCTCAAATTTTACCCGAGTATTCGAAATCCAAAAGGGGCTCAATGAGTTTAGGCAAGATGAGGCTGATTTCTCAAAGCATTTTGGAACATGGAGATCTCTTTGGGCAGAATATGATATGCTAAGGCCAAGCACAACTGATCCAGAAATTCTTCAAGAAAGACGTGAGCAAGACAAGGTGTTTAGCTTACTCCTTACCCTCAATCCGGTGTTCAATGACTTGATTAAGCACATTCTTAGAGACAAGAAGCTTCCGACGCTTGAAGAAATCTGCTCTCGGCTCCACAAATAACAAGGATCATGTGGCTTGTTCGGGAAACAAAGCAACATACAAAAGGGATGACAAGAAGAGGAGCTTGGTGTGTGACCATTGCAAGAGAACTGGTCACTCCAAAGAAAAATGCTGGATTCTTTATCCACATCTTAAGCTGGTTAAGTTTCAAAAAGAGCCAAGAGTCAATCTCAGCCAAGAAGCCGAGGAGGACAAAGGTGCGTCTAGCTCATCTACTCCGAATGAAACCTCCGCAAAGAATCAAGGAGAAGGAACAACAATGACCTCAGCCCTATGTGAGATGGTGAAGAAGTCGGATCTCGAAGCCCTCATAAAGGCTATAGCCTCCCTAAAGGAGTCTGGTATCACATCTATACTCGTAGACCTAGGAATGATATAGTCATAGATTCGCGAGCTTCCCATCATATGATTAGCAATCAAAACCTTCTATGAAATATTGAACCAGCCCTAGGAAATGTTATAGTAGCAAATAGGGAAAAAGTTCTAATAAGTGGTATAGGTAGCTTAAAATTATTTGAGAAGCAATCAAAAGCGTTTTATATGCCAAAATTCACTTCAAATTTGCTATCCGTGAAAAGAACAACTAGTGATTTAAATTGTTATGCAATTTTTGGGCCTAATGATGTTTGGTTTCAGGATATTAAGAGTGGAAAACTGATAGGAAAATGAGAAGCCAAAGACGACCTCTATGTGCTTCAAGATTCACCAACAAACTCTACCTTTTTATCTTGTCTTACATCTAAAGTTGCTAGTTGTTTCAATGCTATTTGGAATGCTAGATTAGGACACCCACACTCTCATGCTTTAAAATTAATTATGCCTAATATTTCATTTGATATATTAAGTTGTGAAGCATGTATTTTGGGTAAACATCGCAAGACGGTTTTTTTGAATTCAAATACCATCTATGAGAATTGCTTTGACTTAATATACTCGGATGTTTGGACCTCTCCATGCATGTCTAGAGATAGCTTAAAATATTTTGTCACATTCATAGATGAGAAATCAAAATACACTTGAGTCACTTTCCTTCCCACTAAAGATCGAGTATTTGATGCGTTTATAAATTTTCATAATTATGTAACTAATCACTTTAATGCTAAAATCAAGTTACTTCGATCGGATAATGGTGGAGAATACACAAGTTCAAAATTCAAAGAGCATCTAACTAAATTTGGAATCATTCATCAAACGCGTTTGTCCCCTATACTCCCCAACAAAATGGAGTGGCAGAACGCAAGAATCGGCACCTCATGGGAGGTTGCAAGATCGATGATGTTCCACATGAAACTACCAAAGAAATTTTGGGAAAATGCTGTAATGGCTGCTTGTTATCTCATCAATCGGATCTCAACAAGAATCCTCCAAGATGCCTCGCCGTTTGAAGTACTAAACGGTAATAAACCATTTCTTGATCATTTAAAAGTATCTGGATGCTTGTGTTTTGTGTTGATTTCAGGGGGAAAAAGGAGCAAGCTAGATGCTAAAAGCACTAAGTGCATCTTCCTTGGATACTCACCTACGCAAAAGGGTTACAAATGCTATGATCCAACGATAAATCATACATTTTTCTCTAGGGATGTTAAGTTCCTTGAGGAACAAGGATACTTTGAGAAAATAGATTGGGAAAGCTTGAAAGATCTTTCCAATTCTACCTCGGGCAGATCTGCAAGCCTAAGACATCTACTTGAACATCTCGGCCAAGAAATGTCGAAGGAACAAGATGTTGTTGCAAGTCCGATTCAATATGAGGGGGGAGGAGAGGATACACTCGAGGAACACCCCAACCCTTCAATGGCACAACCACATTCCCCACCAAAAATAAACCTAGATGACCATGATCATGATGATCATGAACAAAATGAAGGAAGGGAGGAAACTCCCCCGGATGGAGGAATTTTTTGAGGATGGTGTTCAAGGACCAGTTCTTCGCCGAAGCACTAGGGTCAGAAAATATCCTTCAAATTGGATAAACACTCGGATATATTACAACAACCACTCTGTGGCTCACCCTATTCAAGCGGTGTGTTCCCTCAACCTTCTACCACTAGACCATTGGGCGTTCGACAGCAAAATCGAGCTAGAACAAATACCAAAAACGTATGATGAAGCCAAGAAGATAAAAGAATAGAGTGATGCCGTAGAGGATGAAGCAAATGCTATGAAACAGAACAACACTTGGTATGAGACAAGACTGACCCCGGGGAAAAGAAAGCGGTGAAATCTAGATGGATATTCACCACAAAATATAAAAGCAATGGAGATAATGAAAGATATAAGGCTCACCTAGTGGCACGAGAATTCAGTCAAACATATGGTGAATATTATAATGACACATTTTGCCTCCTGGCAAAGCTTCATACCATTCGGGTTATACTCTCCTTGGCTACAAATCTCTCTTGGGAACTTTGGCAAATGGATGTCAAAAATGTCTTCCTCCAAGGTGAACTCGATGAGGAAGTTTATATGCATCCACCACCCGGCCTTGAAGGACACATAGCTTCGGGAAATGTTTTGAGACTTCGCAAAGCAATATATGGTCTAAAATAATCCCCTCGGGCATGGTACCACAAGGTAAGCACAACTCTCATGAACCGGGGATTCAAAAGATCCAAGGCGGATCATACATTGTTCACTCTCCAAAGTACCCAAGGTATTGTAATCATACTTGTCTATGTAGATGACTTGATCATCTCCGGAGACGACGAAGAAGGTACATCATCCGTCAAAAATCACCTTAAATCTGTTTGTGATATAAAAGATCTTGGAGAACTAAAATACTTTCTAGGTATTGATGGCTTATTCATGTCCCAAAGAAAGTATACACTTGATCTTTTGAGTGAAACAAGAAAGTTAGGGTGCAAAGCTGCCAAAACACCCCCTTGAAGATGGGTATAAGGTTGTGCGAAAGGGAGACCAAGATGAAAAAAAACTTGAAGATGCAACTCAATACCGAAGACTTGTTGGCAAGTTGATCTACTTAACAATTACAAGGCCGAATCTATCTTTTGTGATAAATCAAGTAAGCCAACACATGCAAAATCCGACCAAGTATCATTGAACAATGGTGGAACGCATTCTCCGATACCTCAAGGGAAGTTCGGGTCAAGGTATTTGGATGGAAAGAAACCACAACACCGAGATCGTGGGGTATTGTGATGCGGATTGGGCCGGAGATCGTAATGATAGAAGATCAACAACCGGATATTGCACATTCATCGGAGGAAGTATGGTGACATGGAAAACCAAGAAACAAAAGGTGGTTTCTTGCTCAAGTGCCGAAGCGGAGTATAGAGCTATGAAGAAGCTCATAAATGAAGTGACATGGCTAAAGGCTCTCTTCAAAGATCTTGGAATTGAACATCCAAACCCAATCACAATGCATTGTGACAACCAAGCCGCTATCCATATAGCTTCAAATTCGGTGTTTCATGAGAGGGACAAAGCACATTGAGGTAGATTGTCACAAAGTAAGGGGAGAAGATTCTTGAAGGAGTTACCTTACCGTGTTGCACAAGGAGTGAAGATCAATTGGCGGATATCTTCACCAAAGTCGTGAGTCTCAAGGTATGTGATCACATATTCCCAAAACTTGGACTCACGGATCCAACGCATCCTTGATCAAAGGTCCCCTTACTCATAGTTCCCACACTTTTTTACCCTTAGAGGAGTTTTGTCCCAAGAAGTTTTCTCCCTAAGGTTTTCAATGAGGTGTGGATTGTGGGTCTTCCATGTTTGAATTTTTACATAGTAGAAATTTAAACTTGAGGCGGGAGTATTGATTAAGACCTATCAAGGCCATCAAAATATAAATCGGGTCACAAAACAGTATGGATCGTGAAAAAATAGTACCAGGTTGCAAACGGGCAATCAGACCACCTTACCGGAACCGTAAGACCACCGGGATGAGAGGCACATACCGCGAGAAGGTTTTCATGTACCACGGTACGTGTGTCAACGCACAGACCGGAAAAGTCAACGCGCGAATCCAGCACGTACCGCGGGAAGGTCTCGCACGGAGACGCGGGAAGGTCCAGCACGTACAACGTAGTACATATCGTGGGAAGGGAAAGATGTCTGAGGTGCTATGTACCGCGGTACATGAACTTGCGTACCGTGGATACGAAACGAGACGGGTCAACGCGCTTCTCAAAAGTCAACGTTTTCCCCCAAACATGAAATACGATTTATCCTGAGTTGTTGGGGGCGTTTAAAAGGCTTAGTTAGGACCCCATTAGACCCTAACTAAGAGGATATGACCGTTGGAAAGAATGGAGACCAGCAACGCTTTTGTCAACGCCGAGGGAGCGAAATACCCAAGGTGAAAACGACAGGCTGCAAGACCGAGGGGAGCAAGAGACCCGAGGTGAAAGCGACATGTCTCTGGATCATTAAAGTCTCTCTCCTTCCAACGGTCACCTTAGGTGGCTATAGTTTTATGTTTCTTCTTCCTTATGTCGCCTATATATATTTTGTATATGTGCAACGATTTTAAGCAATGTGAATGAATATTTTATACTCTTCAATTCTTCCTACATTTCTCGTAATTCTCTACACATTATTATCTAAATTCTTACAGGGATTCCATTGAAGGTTTTTAAGATGGCATATGCAATGTGTTTCAAGAGTTCAATATGCAATCATAATTAATGGATAGACTAAGAGAGCCATTATACTCTCTAGAGGAATTTGTCAAGGAGATCTTATTTTACCATATTTTTTAATTATTTGCAACGAAATTTTATCGGGTCTATGCCGCAAAGCTCAAAAGAAGAATACACTAGCGGGTATTCGAGTATCCAAGAATAGTCCCCGAATAAACTACCTATTTTTTTGCAGATGGCACTATATTTTTCTGAAAAGAGAATTAACGCAATATCAATACGCTTAATGAGATAATCAACAAATATGAATTAGCCTTAAGACAATCAATCAACAAAGCTAAATTCGCAGTCACATTTTCTAGGAAGATGCAATCATTTAAGAAAGAGAAAATCAAGGAGATGGTGCAGATTAATCAAGTTGGAGGATGTGGGGAAATATTTGAGCTTGGCAATTGGAAGGAGGAAACGTGATTTATTCAGATATTGGACAAAACCCATCAAAAAGGGCTGAATTGGAAGACTAAATTTCCATCAACAACATGAAAAGAAGTAATGTTGAAAAGTGTGCTAAGTTCACAGAGGTTTACTAGGTTGCAACTTTAGTGAAAAAGAAAATTAAGAAATTGAATTTCAATTTGTTATTAACAAGAAGTGGTTGATAACAAATAAGGAGAACACACAAAAAGAAAAAGAAAAGAAAAGAAGAAAAAGATGTTTAGGTGTCTCGTAAACTGTCGAGAAGGAATTAAGTGGTTGTTGCTGTCTTACTGACGTCACCAGTGACAATTTGCCATTACCACTATGAATTTTCACAGAAGTGGCAGTGCCTTTGTTTCCTTTCTCACTCAGACTCTAAACAACAATAGATGTCCAAATTACATTCTTACATTGCCTCAACAATTATTTACTTATGCTGCTTTTTTTATAATAATTTCAAATACTTGATTTTCTTAATTACAAATTATTGATAAAAATTCAACAATAATGTTATATTTTCGCTACAAAACAAACTGTAATACTGTTTTTCTTTTAGGACCATGTCCTCAAGTTTCCACAATCTAATTTAAAATTTCATGTTCTTTGTTAAATCAGATCACTCGAGTTACAAAAAATAGATCTAATATTTTACATCAGAGTTTTTCCATTTATTAGCTTTACAATTTTTTTTTGTTGATAAAATGTTTTTTATTAAGTCTTACAAATTGTTGGTGTATATATTTATAATTTCTGTGATTTTTCTGTTAAATGATGATCTTTGCAATTGTTTGTCAAAAATTTGAAAATAATATAATAATTTAATATTTGTACGAAAAACAAAAAGAACAAATATCAGTGAACTAACCAGCAACCCTTATTATGTATAATCTTAGTAACTTTTATTAGTTGGAACTACATATTAAAAGAAAACTGTGAGAAAATATAATTGTTAGTACTCTTTTTATTAATTATTTTAAATAATATTTGCTCATTTGATGATTTATTGTGAATTGATTGGGCAATGTAAATATCATAATAATATTATTTAATATATAACTCTCTAGAAAATTGGAAACCAATATATATATATATATATATATATGTATATGTAAATAATTTGAATAGAATGATAAGAGATATACACATTAGAAACAGATGTAATAATTTGTAGAACATAGAACAGCTATGTATTTGGAAACTAATAATAATAAACAAGAAAAGAAAATAATACCGACATGTATAGGAATAATAGAATGAGGATGTTGGAGAGAAGAAGAATGCCACGTGAGTAGAGTGCATATTATGAACCCTGATTAGAGCCTTTGCTTTGTTTCATTTCAAAATTCGCATCCAATTTTTCTATGTTTTAGAATGGTTACTAATATTTTGTTATTGATTATTTCTGTTTTTAATACAAACGATCAAAAATGATTTTCCAAATGTATAAATTCATATTCATCGTTTTCTTTCATCTATCTTTTAGTGTCTCAGTATTTGTAAGATTTAAATTTGGATCAAACACAAACACAACAGTTTCAAGAAACCCATTCACCAAATAAACCATATCATTTTTGATAACTAACCAAGAATTCTGAAAAAACAAACATGTCATTTCATCAAAATCAAAAGCTTTACCTAGATTTATCACAAACGAAACTCTCATATCTTCTTCATTTGTAGGCTGCATCAAAGATCTATTCCAAGTTCTAGAGACCTTTGTCTCTATACCCTCTAAAGAATCATTCAAAATAATCAGACAAGAGACAAATAAATCATTAAAATAATGTATTACCTTGTCAGCAATATTTTGCTATTTAGAAATCCAAACACTTGTCAAATTAAGAAGAATTGAAACCCGATTACGTGTCTGACGTTGCTTAGTCTGGCCATAAATTTTTTTCGTATTATTGTGGCTTTTCCCCAACCATCGATTTCTAGTTTTGGTTTCAATATAATTCATCTTCCTTATAAGCAACCTTCTATTGCTTCCCAATTTTCCTAACAACTTTCTATCTTAGTCTTTTCTGATGAAACATTTGAACTCCAGCGAGAAATCTTGCAACGACTATTAACAATCTTTTCAAATATCATATTCACCTTCAAAGTAGAATTACAAATCCACCTTTTAGCAATCATATCCTTCAACCGTGGTTTACCTAACGATCGTTTATCAAAAATAAGATGTGTTCCAATGACACACTACCCCAATGTGTCAACCAAAAATGGATGATGATCCGAACTAATTAATGTTCTCCAAATATCTCGTAATCGAGTTTGGAAAAAGAGAGTATCACTCAGAATTTTAGAATGCCTTATCTAACTTA